>JAVTVY010023706.1:0-96878 GCA_036873755.1 Hanleya hanleyi
ACCATCTATTTATCCGTGTTAAAACACCAGGTACATTGGAAATAAAATTGATTTTCTTAGCTAAACAAATACGTGTAAACTATGGATTACAGTGTTATCATAATTCCGTGAAAATTGAAACGGATTTATCGAAAAAAATAGGAAATTTTTATGCTTAAGTAACACAGCACTATAACAGCGGGCAAGCCTATCTTTGCACTGAATGACACTGCACTCACTGACACTGGCCGCCATGTTGTACTCACCTCACACCACACGACACAAAAACTGGCCGCCATCTTGGACCCACATGTATCTTGCACTGACTGACACTCACCTCACACCACACGACACAAAAACTGGCCGCCATCTTGGACCCATCCATCTTGGTCCCATCTCCTACCACACACGACACAAAAACGGGCCGCCATCTTGGACCCACACCACACACGACACAAAAACGGGCCGCCATCTTGGACCCACATTAAACTATAAAATAACATGTATATTTGACATTTATTCACAAAGACAATCATGAGTTCCAGACGACGAGCGCTGTTTACACATCATCCGCGTAGGGACCCGAGATATGCCGCTGCTGCGGTTACAGAACACAGAGAAGAAGTTATCAGCGAAGAATATGGAGGAGGAGGAGGAGGAATATCGATAACCACAAGTTTTCAAAGGGTGCTAGAAGACGAAGCTACGTTAATACGCAGTACAGATGAACTTCGGCAAAATATACGCACAGAAGAAGATAGACGATTGCAAAGACAACAGAATGAAGAAATCGACACGATGGAGGCCATTGAAGAAGGAGGAGAAAATATGTGTCGTATCACACTATCAAAGGCTCTTTTCAGAGCCAATCATCTTTCCGGAAGAGAAAACTTCTTTCCAAAAGCACACAAAAATAACACCAGCTCCCATCATCCTTTTTCCAAAAAAAATTTTTTTTTCAAAAATCTTCACACTGTCAAGGTCAAAATTTTTTTATTTTTTTTTATTTTTGAGATAGTGGGTGGAGTGAGGTGTTAAATTGAAGCTGACGTGAAATGCTTCACATTGATACCTCACTCGACCCGATCGGACCATTAGGGGCTCCCCTAGCACCAAAAAGACTATTTTGAAGGTTGATATCATGATATCAATCTTCAATCTTCATCTTTTTTTTTTTTTATTTTGGAGGTAGTGGGTCGATTGAGGTATAAAAGTGAAGCTGACGTGAAATGCTTCACATAGATACCTCACTCGACCCGATTGGACCATTAGCGACGCCTCTAACCCCAAAAAGGCTATTTTGAAGGTTGATATCACCTCTTCCCACTTCCCTTATATGTGTTGTAATCAATCTTCATTTTTTTTATTTTGGAGGTAGTGGGTCGAGTGAGGTATCAAATGGAAGCTGACGTGAAATGCTTCACATTGATACGAGATACCTCACTCGACCCGATTGGACCACTAGGGGCTGCCCTAACTCCAAAAAAGGCTATTTTGAATTTTCTGCGCATGCGCGAAGGCCGAAGGCTATGAAAATAGCCTTTTTGGAGTTAGAGGCGTCCCTAATGGACCAATCGGGTCGAGTGAGGTATCTAATTGAAGGTGACGTGAAGGAGCATCTGATGGACTGGGTGTGGGCTTGAATTAGGGTGAATCTGCGCATGCGCGAAGGCCGAAAGGTATGAAAATAGCGTTTTTGGAGCTAGGAGAGGCCCTAATGGTCCAATGGGGTCGAGTAAGGTATCAAATTGAAGGTGAGGTGAAGGGGGGTTTAATGGACTGGGTGTGGGGTTGAACTATCGGTATTCTGCGCATGCGCGGCGGCCAAAAGGGTATGAAAATAGCCTTTTTGGAGCTAGGAGAGCCCCTAGTGGTCCAATGAGGTCGAGTGAGGTATCAAATTGAAGGTGAAGGAACTACGCAGACCGGAAATGACGTCATACACCTGCGCACAACCGTGATGGAAAAAACCCAGAACCAAGTCAGTACATGCATTCCATACAGGCAGACGAGGTCAAAATACTCGCTTCTGATTGGCTGTCAAAGGTCAGGTAAGTCAGATCTTGAACGGGAAAAACCCCAGAACCAAGTCAGTACATGCATCCCATAGTCCCAGGTCACGCGGAAAAACCCCAGAACCAAGTCAGTACATGCATCCCATAGTCCCAGGTCACGCCCGATTCACGCAGACCGGAAGTGACGTCATACACCTGCGCACAACCGGGATGGAAAAAACCCAGAACCAAGTCAGTACATGCAACCACACACGACACAAAAAACGGCCGCCATCTTGGACCCATCCATCTTGGTCCCACCTCCTACCACACACGACACAAAAACTGGCCGCCATCTTGTACCCAGCACTGTACCCATTGACCCCAACACACACACACACGCCGCCATCTTGTACCCAGCACACACACACATTAGGCCGCCATCTTGTACCCAGCACCTACACATGTGGCCGCCATCTTGTACCCAGCACACATTGTACCCATTCACCCCAACACACACATGTGGCCGCCATCTTGTACCCAGCACACACACACACATGTGGCCGCCATCTTGTACCCAGCACCTACACATTAGGCCGCCATCTTGTACCCAGCACACATTGTACCCAGTCACCCCAACACACACACACATTAGGCCGCCATCTTGTACCCAGCACACACACACATTAGGCCGCCATCTTGTACCCAGCACACACACATTAGGCCGCCATCTTGTACCCAGCACACACACACACATGTGGCCGCCATCTTGTACCCAGCACACACACACACGCATGCGCACACACCCCATTGTGACGTCATCACAAGTTCTGCGCATGCGCAGTGAAGCGCTATTCCCTCAATTTAGCCTTTCTATACTACTATCAGCGTACAATGTGAGCGACTTGATACGAGATATCAAACGTATTCGTCATTTCGGATAAGTGTGGATGGTCGTCATTCCAAAAAACTTTTGAATCCGGATTATTGGCCAGAGGAAGTTCTCGTCCGCAAATATTACCGACGGCGGAATAATGGCGACGGTCCGGTAGACCAGAAAACCTACCGGAATAACAGAATGGACTGGAACAGGTACATGTATGCTAAAGAAAGTGACAGAAACGGAGATTATCGATGGTTCAGTGAGAACGAATACGACTACTGACTTAACAAAATCTATCCGTCATTATGGAACTACAAATCTCATCGTTTAACTGTAAATCCTTGAAGTCCTCTGTTGAAGAAATACGTTCTTTGTGTGACTTAAGTGACATCTGCCTTTTACAAGAAACATGGCTCACAAACTCTGAACTATCAATATTGAACTCCATCCATCATAACTTCTGTGGACGTGGCATCTCAGCCATAAATGACGATAGTCTTACTAAGGGTCGTCCACATGGTGGCATTGCTATTCTATGGAAAAAATGTTATAGCAGCTGTGTCACGTTTGTAAAATATGATGACTGTAGTATTATTGGTTTGAGGGTAGAGTGTGCTCAGTCTAAACTATTGATATTATGTGTATATTTACCTACGGAATGTCCGGAAAATTCGGATCTATTTTTAGATTACCTGGGTAAATTGCGGGTCATAATCGATGAATGTGATATCCCAAACGTTACTATTATGGGAGATTGGAACGCCCACCCTTCGAGGAAATTTGGAACTGAGCTTAAATCATTCTGTAATCATAACAGCCTTCACCAATCCGATCTCGTTATGTTAGGGACCATTCAAAATTTATCCTGAGGGGGGGGCCGGTGGAATTTGAGGGGGGGTCACCAATAACTTCGAGCCCTACAAAGGGGGGGTCATGTGTAACTAGACTGTGTGTAGAGGGGGGGTCATCAGTAACTTGATAAATGATGATGATAAATGGACAGCTATTCAGCTAGGATTTCTTGAGCTTCTGTATGAATTTCATGTTTTTAGGTTGAAGAACCAGGCTGGACTTTAGATCTGGAAACACATGTATCAGAACACGGCTTTGTTTATCCATGGAGCCTACTAAAACAGTAGGCTTTATGGTTTATCATAAGCCTAAACAGCATACAGTACCATAGATAGACCTATGTTCTGTTAGCA
Source organism: Hanleya hanleyi (assembly GCA_036873755.1). Lineage (NCBI taxonomy): Eukaryota > Metazoa > Mollusca > Polyplacophora > Lepidopleurida > Hanleyidae > Hanleya > Hanleya hanleyi. Next base: position 4,062 of record JAVTVY010023706.1, read on the forward strand.
TTAATCTCTGTACAAACCTCCTGTAGTGTAGTAGGACATGAGACCGGTAAATGGCTTTATAATCATATTTACTCTTCTCAAGATGTATTAAAAGCTAGGCCCCTATTCATACCAGCTAGATTTGAGTTACAACACAGTGCATCTAGCAAATCCTTTATCTAAACACACCCAGGTGCAGTTCAGCCTGGACATTGTGGACATTGACTAGCTAAATGAATATAGTCTGCATTTTGAGACTGAAACAAACCATTCAATAATTTATGCTGCCCCAAAGTTGAAGAAATAAATTGTGGCGTACTACAAGACAGGTTGTACTGACGGTAGTTTAATGTCATGATGAGGATAATATTATAAAATATAATAATTTTAATAGTTTTATAATAATAAAACACCGTCTATTTTTTGCAGGGTTTTTGTAGCGAAGCCGACATGATGAATGCATGAAATTAATCATGTCGGATTCGTCCGAATTTTTATAAAGTTTATCTCTGTGTCAGTATAACAAACATAACCTCATTGTTTCCCTGAGCGGTTGTATGTAGTATTAACTGTCATCATGATGCAGTATGACATAATTTTATCTCAAACCGGTGAATGCGAATAAATACATCATACAGAATGTAATCTCCCAGTTTCTCGCAGTTTAATGTTGTACTGCAGAACTGTGTCCCGTTCCCTGTCACTTTTTCATATGTATAATACCATACCGCGAATCACTTTATCAACGAATAGCTCTTCATGTTATTAACGTGTTTTCAATCGGTCTTAATATAATTCCACACTGCATCATTTCGTGCCCCTGGCTATGTTGGAATGGTGTACGGACATTTCCCCCATGGACATTTCTTCCACCCTATATTTTTAGGTTATTTTGAACATGGTTTTTAAATAATTTTGTAATAACGCAATTTGTTTTTTCTGTATATAAAGATATAAGGATTTCCAGATGTTTCAGATAATTGAGTCACAAAGTGATAAGTTATTATACATATACACAGTATCTATCAGTATTATACAGTCAGCACATTTTAAAACAATATAAAAGATGTACACATGGTATATAGCATAACATTAACTGTTCGTAGGTCGGTGTCATGAAGCCATTTGATGAGAATAAAACCGAACTGAAGTGAAAACTGAGGTAAAAAATATAAACAAAATAATATTGTTAAAAAATTCATCTTATATTTTACCACAATGTGATATAATGTTTTCTTAAAATGTTAAAATATATATATGTATATGAATCATATGTTATCACTATGTGATCCATTTTATTGTTTAGAAATGTGCTATAAAATATATGTTGTGCCAAATTATTTAAAAACTATGTTCAAAATAACCTAAAAGTATAGGGTGGGGGAAACGTCCATTGAAGGAAATGTCCACCGGGGGAAATGTCCATGGGGGGAATGTCCGCTGGAGGAAATGTCCACTGGGGGAAATGACCTGGATTCGTTGGAATTGGGCGTGTGTTTGTGGTGAGATGGGGGGGTCATTGATAAATATGGTATCAGGTGAGGGGGGGTCACTGGTAACCTTCCAGCCAAAGGAGGGGGGTCACACATAACTTAGGGTCATCAGCTGAATTTCCACCGCCCCCCCCCCCCTCAAGATAAATTTTGAACGGTCCCTTACCTGTTGATAGTTATACGTTTTTTAGCGAGGCACATTTGACAACTTCATGGTTAGATCACTGCGTCACTACAAATCATGTGAATAGTGCCATTATTGGAGTTCGAATATTGTATGAATATATCTCGTCTGATCACCTTCCTATTGTTGTTAACTTGAAATGGGGAAAATTACCCCTGTTAGAAAACCGTCAAGATTGTCACCCTAGATATGTGATTGAATGGAGTAAGCTTTCTGATGACGAGCTGTCACATTATGCTAGCCTAACGGAAGAATATTTAAATGACATACTTGTACCATATGAAGCCATCTTATGCAACAATTGTAGTGGATGTGATCACAAGGACGAAATCAAAACTTATTACAATGCCATTATTGATTCTATGTTATTAGCTGGTAATTCCTCTGTAGCTACAAAGAAAGTAAAAAAAGATTTCATTGTACCAGGATGGAATGACGAGGTTAGCGATTTGCATGCGCATGCCAGAATAGCATTTCTTATGTGGCGTGATCATGGTAGTCCTCGTAGCGGGCCCATAAGTGAATATATGCAGCGCACTAGGCGTCAATTCAAATATGTCCTCAGAGCCTGCAAAAAGAATGAGGAATTATTACGAGCCGATAAAATGGCCGAGGCGTATTGTAATTACTCAAGTGAAGAATTTTGGAGAGAGGTCAGAAATAAGAACAGTAAATCCACGTTCCTCCCGGGCCGTATTGATAATACCGATGGTGAAGTTGCCATAGCTGGTCTATGGAAAGAAAAATTTGACACATTGTTGAATTCTGTTAATACTGAAAAACATAAAGAATATGTTATAAATGCGTTGTCAAATAGAGCCGATGTATCCAATGTTCTACCTATCCCTTCTCCGGAAGTTCTTCATGAAATTGTATTTAATATGAAAGGCAATAAGTCAGGTGGCTTTGATGGTCTGACGGCTGAACATCTGAAGTACGCCACAGACAAACTGTTTATACACCTCTTTATGTGCATTAATTGTATACTCAGACACGGTTTTTTGCCAGATAAGCTTACTTATGTTGTTGTCCGCCCAGTTGTTAAAAACAAAAATGGTGATATAACTCAATCTGACAATTATCGTCCTATTGCCGTCGCTACCGTTGTCTCAAAAATTGTTGAAAGAGTTATACTGAGGCTGTGTGAAAAAGATCTTTACACAACTGACTTTCAATTTGGTTTTAAAGCTGGAAGATCCACGGATCAGTGCATCTATGTAATAAAAGAAATGATTAATTTTTATTGTAACAATGGTAGTCCTGTATATATATGTTTTATGGATGCATCAAAAGCGTTCGATAGAGTGAATCACTGGACCTTGCTGAAAAAACTTATTGACCGGAATGTCCCTCTATATATTGTACATATTATCTATACTTGGTGCATGGTGCAGTTGTTTACCGTTAAATGGGGCACTACTTTTTCGCCTATGTTCGGAACGACGAACGGTGTTAGGCAAGGTGGAGTTCTCTCCCCTTTTTTATTTGCCATCTACTTACATGACTTAGATAGGAGATTGTCCAAAACAAATGTCGGATGTAACATAGCCGGTGTCTTTATAAACCATTTATTATATGCGGACGATTTGTGCTTATTGTGTCCGTCTGCCAGGTCTATGCAGATATTGTTGAATGAATGCGATGACTATTCTATCTCACATGATCTTGTTTTTAACACCAAAAAAACTGTATGTATGTTATGTAAACCAAAAGGTTACGGAGTATTTTCCCCTCCCACTGTCAAATTAGGGGACACCTTTCTGGAATATGTAGATTGTTACACGTACCTGAGACATATTTTATCTTCGGATAGGTCTGACAATATGGACATTGATCACCAGAGGAGAAAGCTCTGTATACGTGCAAATACCTTGTTGAGGAAATTTAACGCATTTTCTAATATTGTAAAAAAGTATCTTTTTAATACCTATTGTAACAGTATTTACTGCTGTCATCTGTGGTGCATGTACACTAAACAATGTTACAACAAGATACGAGTCATGTACAACAATGCATTCCGGTGGCTTTTAAATTATAGACGTGATTGTAGTGCCAGTTATATGTTTTGTATAAATGGAACACCATCCTTTGGTGAACTGGTTAGAAAGAGTGTCTTTCGCTTCAAATGTAGAATTGAAAATAGTAGTAATATCTTGCTGAAGACAATCTTGCATTCGGATGTAATGTTTAAATCGCTCTTTGAAGCCACTTGGCGAAATCAACTGTTTATTGTTCCCTAAGCAGACTTAGATTACCTATCTGAGTCTTATTGTCTCATCAACTCAACTGTATATGGACAAGTTATGTCTGAAATAAAACTATTATTATTATTATTATTAGTATTTGGATATTGCTTTCTGTTGTTTGTTCATATATCTTGAGGTATTGTTCACATATATATGTTCTCTGATTGTGGTATTGTGTTTGAGGTATATGCTATTGAATAAATGAGTAACCAATGAGTTCTACCACTCTACCCCCATTAGAGTATGCCGAGCCGCAATGGGTTGGGTGCAGGTTTCCTCCCTATTAATATTACGAGTGCTCATTCACCCCCATGGCTCATTCACCCCCATGGGTTCATTCACCCCCATGTGTTAATATATAGGGATAGGGAGATCGCGTGTCCTTTCTATACTACTCATCGTGCACTACTCATCGCGCATGCACAGTCGACCCATTCTATTGTAGGGTGCAAGCCTGGCCCATGGAATCTCCGGTAGCGAAAACCCCAGGTCTCTCGCCCCACCCTATCCCGCACCAGACCTATAGGGATAGGGAGATCGCGTGCCCTTTCTAAAGTACTCATCTCGCACTACTCATCGCGCATGCGCAGTCGACCCATTCTACTGTAGGGTGTAAGCCTGGTCCAATCTCAGGTAGCGAAAACCCCAGATCTCTCGCCCCACCCTATCCCGCGCCATGCGACTCTCTGTGCAGTGAGTAAAGCGGAGGAGGAGGGTCCGTGTAACCTTGCACAATTCAATTTTCGTTTTTTTGTTTTTGGTTTCTCAAAATCAAAAATTGAAATTTGGCCGTCAATTTTCAATTTTCGTTTTCGGTTTCTCAGAATCAAAAATTGAAATTTGACATTCAATTTTCAATTTTCGTTTTTCGTTTTACTTCGCGCAAAAATGAAAATCAAATATTGAAACTTGCCTCGACTTGTCCGTTTTTCGTTTTTTGATTTTAACTTTGACGCATCAATGTTAACTGTGCACGCGCAAGGCTTTTGATGTCACTTTCGGTCCGCGGAGTAGTATGGAAAGCGCAAATCGGATTGTTTAGGCAGGTGTGGAGCACAATATGGAAAGCCAATAGGGGGAAAGATATGGGAGTGTCACCACACGATAGATGCCTGGAGCCAGGCATTCGAGCTAGATTATAATGGGCCAACTGCGCATGTCCAGAAGTGAGTAGGCATTCGTGCAGTAGGTGTCAAGCATTATATCGAGAACAACAGGGTTGATACACATATGAGTTTCATTAAAGTAGGGTAAAATATTAAATACGTGGGTACCCTAATCATAACCCCAAAAGGAACTTCCCGCGTCGATGCGTTGAAGCTTTTGACACCCACACTTAAAGCGTTGAAGCGTTTTTGACGCTGAACGTTGACGGGCATGTGAACGCTCCAACGATCCAGGTCCCAAAAATAGAGAATGAAGATTGGACCTGAAGCGTTGAAGCAGTCTGGCATCAAACGTGATGTTTGTGTGCTTGTTTGAAATGGTGGTTTGCGGAACGCTGGCAATATACGGATTTCGCGGCCCATCACCGCGATGCTTACTCTTATTGGTATTAAATCTTTGTTGGTATCTTTATGAAAACTATATTTCAAATCAATAACAAATAGCGGTTGTGTGCATGAATGCTGTTCGCTTTTGTAGCACTCTAAACGTCTATTTTTAGAAATGAGAAAATCTAAAACTGCGTCTTGATTGGCTCAGGCCCCAATGCCAATAACCAATGACAACTGCGGGATGCCACCTATCCAGACCTGTCTGGTGTATCTTCACAAGTCCAGGTAAATCGTGAATCCTCTCACAGGGTTTATTTTGTAAAGTTCACACACCATAGAATTTACCCTGCGTAACTCAAAGACTGTTGAACATTCTTACTCGAACAATGCGGTGTGTCATTCAACAACCGCACCGTTACAGTACTGTATAATTTACGTATACATTCTTCCGTGGTTTGTCTAGATTACTGAACATAGGACATCTTAGTTTGTAATGATAATTTGCCTACAACTTGTCGTTGATATGTTCCACGCCTGTAATAGCGTTTGTTACTAGCTACTGAGCTCACCTGAAAGTGAAACTGATCGATCTATCTGCATATCAAACTGTATTCGCTCAGACTTTGTACTGCAGGGGAGACTACTCTTACCGACATATTGTAAAGATAACTTTAAAGCCCTGTAACACTGATATATGGTTTATATTGGTTTATTAATTTCCTTTTTTGTTTTGTTTACAGTCCTTTACCAGACAAACATTAACTGGGTTTCCATATACAAATAAAGAACTCCCTGGTATTGTGCAGTGCATTGGTGGAAATCGTTAAGGGTTTAGTTGTCTGCTATCTATCAGTAAAGCCCCACTTAAGTCCCACTTAAGCGAAAATTTTTACGAAACTTTGCGATGTATTGGTCGTAATGTTTCGTAATAAATCGCTTTACAAAAGCCGGTTTTTCCCGTCATTTGGGGCGAATAGATACGAAATGTTTTACGAATAATTACGACTGTTTGCGATGCAGTTACAAAGAAATACGATACTTTTACGACAGTTAGCGATATTCGCACCTAAATTTAGGCGAATCAGAGCGAAACAGTTGCGAATATGTGCGATGTATTTGCGAACATTTACGAAGTGCATACGACTATTTGCCATTATTTGACGATGTCTTGCGAATACGTACGAAGGTTTTACGACGTTTTTAGGACGTTGTTGTGACAGGTTGGGTCAAATGTTTACGATTTCTTCGTATACAATCGTTTCCTAAGTAAAGCCCAAGTCCCACTTAGGCGAATTCCTTTACGAAGCTTGACGATTTAAGATCGTAAGTATTGGTAAGATTCTCGCAAGCTATTCGTAAAGACATTCGCCAATTTCAAAATGTTCAAAAAATTCGTCAAGCAATGCGATTTTTCCTTAAGTCTCAAATATTCGTAATTTTATCGTAAACAATCGTAAGTCGTCGTAACTACGTTGTAGTGCATCGTAATTAAGTCGTAATTTAATCGCCTTATTTGTAACAGTTCCGTTAATAATCGTCAAGAGAAAAATAAACACTAATAGTTACGATAACTTACGACAGGAAACGATGGTATACGAAGTAATCGTAAACATTTTACCCAAACTGTCATAACAACGTCGTAAAAACGTCGTAAAACCTTCGTACGTATTCGCGAGACATCGTGAAATAATGGCAAGTAGTCGTATGCACTTCGTAAATGTTCGCAAATACATCGCACATATTCGCAACTGTATCGCACTGATTCGCCTAAATTTGGGTGCGAATATCGCTAACTGTTGTAAAAGTATCGTATTTCTTTGTAACTGCATCGTAAATAGTCGTAATTACTCGTAAAACATGTCGTATCTATTCCCCCCAAATGACGGGAAAACCGGTTTTTGTAAAGCGATTTATTACGAAACATTACGACCAATACATCGCAAAGTTTCGTAAACAACTTCGCTTAAGTGGGACTTGGGCTTTATCGTAACTATTAGTATTTATTTTTCATTTGACGATTATTAACGGAACTGTTACCAATAAGACGATTAAATTACGACTTAATTACGATGCATTACAACGTAGTTACGACGACTACCGATTAAATTACGAATATTTGAGACTTAAGGCAAAATCGCATTGCTTGGCGAATTTTTTGAACATTTTGAAATTGACGCGGCGATAAAACCGTGGCGACGATTTTCTTACGAATTGAAGCGATGGCTTACGAATCATGGCGAATGTCTTTACGAATAGTTTGCGAGAATCTTACCAATACTTACGATCTTAAATCGTCAAGCTTCGTAAAGGAATTCGCCTAAGTGGGACTTGGGCTTTAGAGAGGCAGAAAATAGAAGTTGCGACGTCTTGCGTTGAATGAAATTATGAACGAGTCTCCGGAAACTTTTGATTTCTGGGCAATTTAGGAAGTTGGGTTACTAACGCGTACGGAAACTGTAAATTGAACCTAAATAAATCGCAACTTAGTATGTCAAATGTGCCTTATTGGCTCCATATTAAAAGGGATAGATCAATGAAACCGTGTACATACATTCGCAATTGTAAACCAGTATGCCAGCTACCCACAGAAAAAACACACACGGATATTTTGAAACTCTAAGCGCAACGCTGATGCGTTTATGAGTGCGTGCACGCATGAGTTTTAATAGCCAGCACTATATATATATATATTAACGCGCCTGAATATTAACGCGATTGAATAAAATTGGTAGGGTTCAGTTATGATTTGTTCCCCTCTATTATTTCATCAAACTGTTACATTTTTCTTATCATTGGATGCAGGAATGAACAATTTTTGTCCCTCGCCACAATGATACCTGTAGTCCAGTGAAATTGAGGTTTGACCCACCACAAATTGCAACAGAATTGTTTTTGCTGCAGTGCATTTCCGAAAGGTCTCTAGAATAACATACTAAAAGTCTACAAACAGATATACATGGGAAATTATATTAAATTTGAGGTATTTTTCGCGAAATTTCAGTGTTTACCTGTCTCTTGCTCCTATAAGAAAACCTTGTACTTGGTACTAAGCGTGAAAGAAATGGGTCATTACTTACACTCATTCCATTTGTTATCATATCAAGGTTATACTCAGCTTAAAATAATACCTTTGCACGAAAATATTTATGGAGAAATTCAAAATGGCGGATGTATGGGGTCATTCTAAATCTGAACTTTTTACCATTTTCATGACTTTCCAGGCAATCTATCTGTTTTTTTAGCTGGACCCAAAACAAATTGCAGCAGAATTTTTTTCACTTGTATGCATTTCTAATAGATTCCCAGAACAACATACTAAAAGTCTACCAAAATCTATTTGGTGGAGATTCGACTTTTTTTGAAAACAAAGATACGCCATTTTATAATAGGCCATTATGCCTCATTTAAGCAAGGTAGAATATGTTTTTTTCCGTGTTCCGTGAATAAGGACAGTTTATCATCCAGAAATCCAATTAATACATGACGTAGGGTACAGTATGCCATGCTGGTGAAAACATGTGTCTTCCCGGTGGATTTGCTCATAAATGTAGATAGCAAACTGATAGTTCAGCATCAGGCTATATGAATTATACATGGTAATATTCAGACAGTTAGCATTTTGCCATTAGCATAATCATATGAAAGAGGAATTCTCTCCCAAAATAAATGAAATGACAAGCTGTGATATATTTTCCTTCAACCCACAACCGTCAGAGACAATATTTCCACAAACCCACTCATGGAGATATCTCTCTATTATCACAACATGTGCCTTGTTGAAAAATACAGCTCAGCAAACCATTAATGATCTATCGCAATTGTGTGTCACATATGTTTTGACGAAAGAAGAATAATTATGCAGATCCTATCATCTAATTACGAAACAAATAATAATCTAGATTATAGGGAAATTTGATGTTCTACCATGACGTTCTACCATGCCATTTACCATGTTTCATTTTACATTTTCGACAATATAGGCCATGCTCCTACAGATGCATCTTCTTCAGCTGCAATCTTTCTTGCAGTTGCACCTGATAACCTCAAAGAGTGCCAGTGGAACTGGTGGCAGTTCAGTTTTCACAGAGAGAAGCCGTCCATCCTCATTCTTGTGGCTGCAATGGATGGTCTTCCCCTTTCCACTCTGAACACGCGAACCTTGATACTTAGCTGATGCTGATGTTGGTGGAAGGTTTTGTACCTGCACATATATGGTTCGTTTTTGTCACAGAAACGCTTGTATCTCATGCAGCCAATTGCTTCGTCAGGGTTACCATTGTATAAACACACTAGCACCTGCAAAAGATAACCTCCATCGGGACTCCCAATGGCCTGGTTGAACACTTCAGCTTGTTGGCGAAATAGCTCATTGAGCGTTGTTTTCTTTACGGTCGCACATTTGCCAATGCCATATGATCAGTATACTGTGTCACAGCCCTGAATGGCATGCACACACAGCATATTTGTGCAGACTTACATTCCCAGCACAGCCTTTGTCTTCTTGACCTTTCAAACTATCCGTTTCTTTGCATTCTCTCTTGGCTGAAAGTAGATGTCATTGTCATCCTTGTCTGCATGAAAACAGAGCAGAACTAACAGATCAATATCATCACCAACCAAAGTTTTGATGCTTTCAGTCGATTAAACGGCAACGTTTACAATAAAAACATCTGCATATGAAACATTGCGCCCTTTCCAACTGGTCACTCATAAGAGGAATGAACTACTACTTGTTGACGTTGCTTGCTAGGAATTCGCCTTTCTTTGACTGAGTCACCATGTCGCTAGCAGGGCTGGAGAGTTTAGGATGTCAAGAAGACAAAGGCTGTGCTGCGAATGCAAGTCTGTACAAATATGTTGCTTGTGCATGCCATTCTGGGCTGTGACGCAGTATTCCGACCATATAGTATTGGCAAAGGTGCTGCCTTGAAGAAGACAACTGTCACTGAGCTATTTCGCCAACTAGCTGAAGTGTTCATCCAGGTCATGGGAGTCCCGACGAAGGTCATTTATTGCAGCAGCATAGAAAACGCTTATATGTTTATACAGTAGTAACACAGACGAAGGAATTGACTTGAGGGGAAGACCATCCATTGCAGCCACAAAAATGGGAGTGGACAATTCAATCGGTTTCACCCTGTGAAAACTGATCTGCCACCAGCGTCAGGGTTTACTTGAGGTTAGGTTATCAGGTGGAACTGCAAGAAGGATTGCAGCTGAAGCAGATGCGCCTGTAAGGATCATGGCCTGGATTGTTCAAGTGTGTGTGGAGAATGCAAACGACTGAGCTGTGCAAACTCATCAAACCCAGACCTTTGAAAATGACATTGGCGAAGACTTGTATTGGGATTGATAGTGCTGTGAAATATTCCTCAACTTATGGCAATGTTCATGAGGAATAACAGTAAAAGACATCAACTACATGTATGAGAATTCACTTCCCCTAATAATGTTACAATGAACCAGAATGTAAAATGAAACATGATAAGTTATGCCTTCAACTTTGCCTATAATTAAAAGTACTATTTGTTTGATAATTAAATGATATATTAGGATCTGCATAATTATTCTTCTTTCATCAACAACATTTGTCTTACAAACAATTGTGATGGATCATAAATGTTTGGCAGATTGTCGTTATATATCTGAACTATTGCTAAACGCGACGTTGAATCTAATTTCTCTCTTTCCCCTGATTGGCAAGGCTGCATTTTTTTTCAACAAGGTACAAATTCTATTGAATGTCGGCCCTGACACTTGCTACGTGCTTGTGATAATAGAGTTATATTTTTACAAGTTGATGGAACTATTGTCTGTGATTGTCATAGGTTGAAAGAAAATATATCACAGCTTGTTAGTTCCCTTTCGGATAACAATGCTAATAGAAATAATGCCAACTGGCAGGATATTACCATGTATGATTATATTCCCTGGTGCTGAACTATCGTTTGGCTATCTACTTTTATGAGCAAATCCATTGGGAATGCAAATGTGTTCACAGCCATAGAATAATGTATCCTAGATCATCATGTATTGATTGAATTTCTGGATGATAAACTGTCCTTATTCAGAGACAAACCAATATTTTCTACCTTCTTATATGAAGCATGATGGTGTATCTTTGTTTTAGAAAAAGTATCTCCACCAAATAGATTTTGGTAGACATTTAGGATGTTGTTTTGGGGACCTATTAGAAATGCATACCAGTGAAAAAAATTCTGTTGCATTTTCTTTTGGGTCCAGCTAAAAAAACCCAGATAGATTGCCTGGACTGTCATGAAAATGGTAAAAAGTTCAGATTTAGAATGACCCCATACATCCGCCATTTTGAATTTTTCCATAAATATTTTCGTGCAAGGCTATTATTTTAGGCTGAGTATAACCTTGATATGATAAAGAATGGAATGGGTGTAAGTAATGACCCATTTCTTCCACGCTTAGTACCAAGTACAAGGTTTGTTCACTGACAGATGACATAAAAACAACTCAAGATAGTGACAAATTCAAACTGAAACTGCTTAAGATGTACAGTAAAAATAGTCCCCCCAGTTGGTACTATGTAGGAGAACGAACGTGTAATATCATTCTAAGCAGACTTCGGAACGGCTGTAGTTCTCTGAACGGGGACCTGTTTCTTAATTACATTACTGATTCATCCAGATGCACATGTGGTCACAGCGACGAAACCGCTGCTCACTACCTACTAGAATGTCCAATTTATGCTTTTCTACGCCGTACAATGCCAGATAATATAAAAAATGCAGGCTACCATGACGATCCATCTGTAACACTACTGCTATACGGTGATCATTCAATTAGCAATGCAATAAATGACTTGATTGCCGTGAATGTATGTGAGTATATAACGTCAACAAAACGGTTTTGATGTCAATATTTTCATCCTTTTGACTACCTCTTTGTTATGTTTGTCCTACAAAGCGCATCCAAGCGTGCCCTACTAGCATCTTCTGGACGACCAATCCTCTCCTACATGTCGATATCACTGTTAATAATGCAATCATTTTATATTATTATGTAATCATTCGGTACACATCATTCCTGACATGTAAATCTATATATTGTTCTATACAGATATCTTCCACATCTCCTCTTGTACATATTTATCCAAAACATTGTAAATGTATTATATGAACAATTTGGAGACACGGTATAAGCCCCGAGCTTAAAGTGTTTCCCGTGTGACAAATAAATTACGTTTAAACCAAGTACAAGGTTTTCTTATAGGAACAAGAGATAGGTAAACACTCAAATTTCGCGAAAAATACCTCAAATTTCAACTTGAAATTTAAGATATTTCCCATGCACATGGGATTGTAGACTTTTAGTATGTTATTCTGGGGACCTTTCTGAAATGCATAGCAGTGAAATAAATTCTGTTGCAATTTGTGGTGGGTTGACCCCAAAAATGCGCTAGATTTACTGAACTACTGGGGACTTTAAAAAATATGTTACGTTCCATTTTCCGTTCGTTGGAACTATTCGAAAGCGATAACTTCGAAACGCTTTGTCGGATTCCACCGAAATTTGGCATATGCATTCATTATGTCAAGGCGTCGATTGGGGTTGCGTTTCAGCAAGTTCCGCCTGCAGGTGACGCCACGTGGTTTTGTTTCAGCCTTCTGTGGTTATCCGTTCGTGTCCGTTCGTGTCCATTCCTCTCTGTGCAAATTCTTCGCAAGCAAGAACTTTGAAACTTTGTCGGATTCTTCCAAAATTCGGTATATCCATTCCTCGCGACAAGACATCGATTGGTATTACGTTTCAGCAAGATCTGCCCAAAGGTGGCGCTACTAGGGTTAGTTCCATCTTTCTGTGGATGTCCGTGGGTATCCGTGCGAATTCTTCGCAAGCAATAACTTTGAAATGTTTTGTCGGATTAATCCGAAATTCGGCATATGCATTCCTTGTGACATGACGTCGATAGTAGTAGGGTCTACGGATATTCTACCTCATCTTGCCGGGAGAGGTAACTCTTTGGGGCGCTAGGGGGCGTTATTGTGGAGGTCACGGGGCGGTCAAGTGCACTATAGTTTCGACAGGTGGCGCCACCAGGTCACATTACTTTTGACCTCGAATACTGCCGCGGTGATGCGGCCTGGTGGTGATGCGGTCTGCCTCCGCGGACAGAAAGTAGTCCCATGGGTTGACTTCCAATGTTAATGTATACGGGGAATACCTAAATAGACGTTTTGTGACCTAGGTGGGTCCCTAGTGGACCGATTGGGTCGAGTGAGGTATCAAAGTGAAGTATTCGTGAAGGGACATCTGATGGGCTGGGTGTGGTATTGAAATATGGTCATTCTGCGCATGCGCGGTGGCCAAAGGGTATGAAAATAGACGTTTTGGAGCTAGGGGAGCCACTAATGGTCCAATGGGGTCATATGAGGTATCAATGTGAAGCATTCATGAGGGGCATCTGACTGGACTAGCGGCTCGGGCGTTGTCACCATTCTGCGCATGCGCAGACAGGGAATTGTGGGGAAAGGGTATGGAAATAGACGTTTTGGGATCTAGGGGAGCCCCTAATGGGCCGATGGAGTTGTATGAGGTATCAATGTGAAGCCTATGTGAAGGGGGATCCAGTCATGCGTGGGTGCATGTAAAATTTTTCCTGAAAAAAACGGAACACGGACTTTATATCGAAAAATCCGGGAAAATGCCTTTATGGGGTATGTGGGGTATATAGGTCGCCGGACTTAACGGGGCTTGCCTATCAATAGAGTTATCTCCCCCTAGTTCCAGGGTGGGTGTATGTAAAATTTTTCCTGAAAAATACGGAACACGGACTTTATCCTAAATTACGGGAAAATGCCTATATGGGGTATGGGGGGTATAGGACCAATCTGATTAAAACTCAGACTTAATAAACCGCTCCTCTTTCGGACATGTCGCTGATTAAGATCTGGGACAGTTCCTATAACAAATCCGTCAGATGAACTCCGAATCAAATAGTTTCCGGGTCAAATAGTCGCCCAATGAGACGCCTCGTATTATAGCGTGACGGCTGATCTCCTAATCTCCGTTCTTGTTGCGATGCAGTTATGAACTGATTTTATGAAACAAATAACCGTACCTATATATCCAGCAGTGCAAGAAATATCCCTTGATCTTTTCACCTGGTCTGTCATTGAAGAGAGCAACGGGGAGCAAATAATAATCTTCGGTGATCGCTCACGGACTGGAGTCGACAGCAAGAACGTCTACGTCAGCCGCCTGCAGCTTCACTCAGGCGGGGATTTTTCTACGTCTCGTCCGTACACTCGGCAACATAAAGATTTCCCGTAGCCGGTAAAAAGAACGGCTATACAGTGTCTTTTACGTAGCATGCAAGAAAGCATCTGCAGTTGCTCCTGCTTTAATGCGGGCACGCCAACACACCATAATTTTAGATCTCGCCCTTGAACTTGGCCGCCACTGAATACCGGTATAGGGCGCTTTCCATTTCGCGTAGTCGGCGTGGCCGCTGGCAATGCCTTGATTGTGCACTTCCATTTACTATACCGGAGCAATGCTGGCCTTGCCTCCAAATGGAAAGCGTCAATACAGGCCCTTCGCCTGTTGAGGCTGGACTGTGATTGGTCGCCAGTCTGACATGCGCGACAGATTTAAGATAGGAACTGTCCCAGATCTTAATCAGCGACCTGTCCGAAAAAGGAGCGGTTTATTAAGTCTGAGTTTTAACCAGATTGGGTATAGGACCATCCTGGGAAACCTACTTCTCGACATTTGCGGTATAGGTTGTGGGGTCTCCTTTTCTTAGTCTCGTCAAGACAAACATGATAGGAAGTGTCGCGGAGCGAATCGTTGAAATTTTTGGAAAA
Organism: Hanleya hanleyi; assembly: GCA_036873755.1. NCBI lineage: Eukaryota > Metazoa > Mollusca > Polyplacophora > Lepidopleurida > Hanleyidae > Hanleya > Hanleya hanleyi. The sequence goes on from JAVTVY010023706.1 coordinate 19,302, forward strand.
AGTTCAGGGAGACCCATATAGTCCCATACTAGGGATATAGGACCAATGTTTGCCCCACTGGGAAACCTACTTCTAGACATTTGCGGTATGGTTGTTTGGATTTGTTTTCTTAGTCTCGTCAAGACAAACATGATAGGAAGTGTCCCGGCACGAAACGGTGAAATTTTTGAAAAAAGTCACCGAGGCCTGGGTAGGCCCATAGGCCTATACTGCATGGCTATGGGTGTATAGGTCCATACGGGGTGGACGTTTTGGGATCTAGGTGGGCCACTAATGGTCCGATGGGGTCGAGTGAGGTATCAATGTGAAGCTCTCATGCAGGAGCACTTGACTACACTAATGGTTTCGTACGTTGTCAATATTCTGCGCATGCGCAGCCTGGCCGTAGTATAGAAAGCAGGCATTTTTGGGGGTGTGTGTGGGTGTGTTTGGGTTAGAGATGGGCTATTCACGGTTCGAATGGGTCGTGTGAGGTATCAATGTGAAGCCTATGTAATGGAGCATCTGATGGCGTGGATGTGGGGTAGTAATAGGGTGATTCTGCGCATGCGCAGCCTGGCCGTAGTATAGAAAGCAGGCATTTTTGGGGGTGTGTGGGTGTGTTTGGGTTAGAGATGGGCTATTCACGGTTCGAATGGGTCGTGTGAGGTATCAATGTGAAGCCTATGTAATGGAGCATCTGATGGCGTGGATGTGGGGTAGCAATAGGGTCATTCTGCGCATGCGCGGTAGCCAAAGAGTATGGAAATAGACGTTTTTGTGGTCTATGTGGGCCCCTAATGGGCCTATTGTGTCGAGTGAGGTATCCATGTGAATCATATGTGGGGGAGCATCCACCTGGACTAACATTCACGTGGTTTGGTGGGTCTGCGCAAGTGTGTGACGTCACTTCCGGTTTTTCAGAATGCTCAAACACTACCTCCAACTTTCCCGGCCCGCCCCCTGGCCCGCCCCGGCCGCAGTGATCTGATGCCGCAGCGCGCGCGCGCGTCATCACCGGCAGTGCGCGGATGAATGTCGGGTCAAAAGGTCAAAGGTCACATCCATGTCAAACGGTCCAAGGTCTCCCTTTCGGCAAGGTTTGGAGTTGCGGCATCGATAGTCAGAGCTTGAACCCCAAAAGGGGATTGTAAATGAACCTGGGAAGGATGGGCAGTTCCATTTTGACCAATCAGCGGTCGAGAAAAAAGAGCCAATGAGCGTCCGCGCCTACATCCGGGTTCTTGTACACCCGGGTAATGTTTTCTGGACATGGATGGGTTACCTTTGGCTCCATTCTAGGCCACTGATTGGCTATTCATGGACATGCTCATATAGAAAACACACAAGACAGGGTTTTTTTGGTGAGATCTCATTTTGCTTTTTAGTCAGTAACAACAACAACGTGAGAACAACCACGTGAAAACTGAAGCCCAGAACAGGGGGCTTGTACATTGAAAGAACTGAAGTCCAGAACAGGGGGCTTGTACATTGAAAGAACTGAAGCCTAGAACAGGGGGCTTGTAAACTTAAGCCCAGAACAGCGGGCGTGTGTACATTGAAAGAACTTAAGCCCAGAACGGGGCTTGTACATTGAAATGATGAGCAGCCCAGTCATATACGAGTACATCGCGGTCCTCGGCCTTGGGGTACTCGTCAAACATCTGTACGATGGTAGGTAAGGGTGTTCCCCGGCATCGATGGTACAGGTAAAACAAGCAATATTGTCCGCACACGCTACTGGTCAGGCTTTGCAACGTTTGACTGTTCCAACACCACGTCTCTGTGCCTTGATCCATGAAGTCTGTTAAATCGGGATGGAGGGGTGGCAGGCCGTACGGGTCAAAGTATTCCCCCTGCTGTTCTGTCAAGTACACGGCCACCCAATGTTCACCGGGCCGATCCATCGGGTCCGTGTTGAGAACGTAAGCAGCAGGATACACACGGTCTAATGGGAACACATCTCGGGCGAACACCCCTTGAAAGACCATACGTGTCCCTGGGTCATTCTCCAGCACGGTGGTTATCTGGTCTGTATCCATGTTAGGTGGAGAAGTCACACAGGACGTTGCGCGCCTTGTCCACTTGAATGATGTTGTCAAACTCGGCGTAGCAGATCACATTGACGGTGGTCGCTAGGGCTCGTGCAAAGTGGATTTCCAACCGTAAGTTGCCTTGCTTGGCCAGGGCCAGCTGATGGTCGTTCTCTAAGGTGGGGGTCAGATCGAAACAGAACAACGTGTATCCGTTCGCGTAGTCCTCCCGACTGATCAAATTCCCTTCGTCCTGGTTGATTTGACCGGTGGCTGTAAACAGGCTCTGATAGGCTCGAATGAAATTCCTGCGCCCAAAGTTCGGTGTTAAGGCCGTGGCTGGGACCTGTTGTCCATCCACATGCAGGGCCACAAAATTGATGCCGAAATGTTTAAAGTCAAACGGATTCTCTGGGTAGGCTCCGCTGAAACTGGTATTTTCCACACAGGCCAGGATCAATCGCTTGGGTAGTTCCCCCAGGAACAGGTTTTCTTTGTTGGCGCCCATATTTCCAGCAGGCACAGAGAACACTTTGGTTTGTACACGTCGGATAGGGTACTGGGCTGGTTTTGTTTCCAAGGCTTTCATGTGTCCCAATTGAACGGCTGGATTCGGTTTCACTTTTCGGACATACAGGACTGCCTCTTGGATGACAATCTTATAGTCAGCTGCATGCCCCTCTACGTCAGTGGCCATCAAGGCGAAGGTCGGAGGCGCCCGTATCAGTCGGATTTTGATGGGGATCTTGTTCAAGAGGTACCGGTCTTGCATGAACATGTCTGCGTGCAGTCGACCCATGAGATCCACCGAGGCACTGTTCGCAGTGAAAGCCTTCCGTTTGTTATATCCCACATTGTCCACCGTGTCCATGTGCTCGGGTGTGTCCTGGTAGAATAAAGCGACTGTCAGCTGAGATTTTTTAGCCTCTCGGCCATACGACAACAGTGTCTCGATGTAGGCTCGATAGGGGTACGTGTTGGTCGAGTCACTGATGAGTTTGTCGCTGAGAAAAATATCCACCTGTTGAAACATCGAGTGCAGCCAGAGATTCGTCGGGCCCACCATTGCAGCTTGGATGATTCTGGTGCCAGCCCCATTGACCACCTTGGCTTTCACATACAAGTATGTATGGGCTAAATCCACATAGGCCGTATCCGCATTACTGATGGTGAACTCGATGGGCCCTGTTTCGTTGATGCTGGAGAGCGGGAGATGCTCCACCCATAATCCCTGTTCGGCACTGGTCTGTGTGGGCGGCACGGTCCACAAATCAAATTCACTGTTGGTGGAGGGACAGGACTCGGCGTGGATCAAGGACATGTTTAAGAAAAGATATCCTGGGTCTTCGATGTGCGTCGTCGCTGGGTCGGTCGTCGACTGGTGTGTGGTCTCGTTGGGGCAGCTCTTTTATTCCCTACGGTGCGTTGTGCTTTGGCCGCCAAGACGCCTCCCGCTTCTTTGGCCCGCCGTTTCAAGGCTTCTTTGGGTGCTGTACCCCCCAAGACATCACCGGCCACTTGCAGTCCACTGCGTACCGCTTGTTTGCCGATTGCTTTCACCCCACGCGTCACCAAGGGCAGGAACGTTTTGACGATGCTGCCGAGTATGTTCCCCAGTCCATGTCCTCGTTGCATGCGTGCACCGCTAAAGACCGGAAAGCCACACCCGGCCTGTTGGGCATAATAGTCCATATAGCTGCGTGCATCGCACTCGTAAGGTACTTTCATTATGCAAAGTGGGGAGGACGTGCTTGTCGAAAATGAAGTGTCAGCATCACTTTTCCGCGTTCGAATGCCACCGGTCGTCCCGTGTCATCTCTTATATCCACCGTGATCGTGTTGATGTCGGTTTGTCGTACGGGCAGGTAGAGCATGTGGGTGAAACTGTGGGTGACTTGATCTCCATACCTCTTTTTAATGGGGACCACCCGTAACAGAGGTGTGTTGAGATCGCCCACGATGCGGTTGTCCACTACGTCCGAGTAGATGTAGAGTCCGTACATACCCGACTTCATATCCATCGGGATCTCGCCTTGGTGGGCGGTGGGACCAGCGAACGTGTGTAGATCGAAACCCAGCATTTGCTGTAGGATAGGACTCAGTACGACACTCGCGTTGGCGGTGACGATAAGCTGTGCCTTGTCGTTGTGTGCGTTGTAATCGAAGTCCACGTGATTCTTGAAGGGAAAGGATTTGATGGGTTTTGAAGTATTCGTGACCTCCCGTAGAGCCTTATAATGCAACAGTCTTGACAGTCCACCCATGAACTCCTTGGGGTATCGTATTGTCCTTCGGGGAGGGTGAGTCGGGTGTCTTTGCCTTCGTAGGTCACGTCGTACCACACTTCATTGGCTCGCACGTTGTACCACGAGTAAGGGTATTGGATATCCACGAGGCCACATTCCCATCGCCCAGGTAAATGCAACGGTTGCGGTAACTGGGTCACGTACTTGGCCACGGTGTTGTCAGGAAACACATCCAGCGAACTGTTACTGGGTAGGGTGAGGTAAAACATGGCGACTGAGCTGTCCTGCTGCTGCTGTTGGTTTTAATAGGTGTTCCAGGCCTTGGGCGGTTGTGTCCGGCGTCGTGTTCTTCGCGTTGACTTGCTACGTGTCACGGCTCTGGAGATGTGGGGTGTCTTGATCGAGGGTGGTTTTTTAAAGGTCTGAAAAGAAGGTGCCCGTTGTGGTGGTGGAGTTTTGGGGGGTGACTCCGGTTCCCATTCGGCTTCCCAATAAGGTTGTGGAGTCTGTCGTGGTGCACGACTCGGCGAGTCACGCTGCATAAAGGCCCAGCGGTGGGGGTTCCCCACCAATTCCTGTGGTACATGCATGTCTTTTAAGCCTTGAGCAAAGACCTCCCATCCTCGAGGATCCGTGTGCGACCTGCGTTTACGCATCAGGTCATTCACTAAATCCGTCATGTGGGTCCCCAGGACCACCTGATTCTGTACCAGGAGTTCGCCTTTATCATTCCAAGTCATGTTAGGATTCTGTTTCATCCGTTGTAATACCAGGCCAGCTTGTTTCTTGAACGATGCAGGTACACTCTTCAGCACTTCGTCTTCCACCCACTGTGGGGCTGTGGGTGGTACCCCTGGTAATGGCGGCTGTTGGAGCGGTGCTGAGGTCGGCGGTGTGTCACGTGGTGGTGGTGGTGGTGAGAGAGGGGTTTTGTATTGGTCCATGAACGTCATGTACCGTTGAAGCGTCTCATTGTACCGTTGTACTTTCTCACTGTCGCTTAACCCCGGTCTCTGTAAGATCTGTTGCATCTCTCCATCGAGGGTGTTTATGGTCTTCACCGTAGGTGGGACAGGGTAGGGCGATTGGAGGTTTTGAAGGAATCGTGGTTCGACGAGGACCATTTTTTTTCGTGTGGTTCATTGTCGGCCGAAGAGTCCACCCAATACTGGACCCAACACGGAAGCGGCCAACGGTGCTAAGATGGTCCCGAGAAAGCCGCCTTTCTGTAACACCTTTTTCTTTTGTGTTTGAGAGACTCGATTCTGGACTAAGGTTCGGAGACCTGTCTTATGCTTGGTCAACTTGGTCTTCTGAGCCGGAGTCAGTGGTACGTTGCCTTTTAACAGGTTGTACCCGATCTCGCACAGACAGCGTACAAGGTCAGGGTCCGCACCGCGTACAATGGTTCGGACCAACTCGGGTGGGGCCGTCTTCAATACACGGAGCGTGGGAGCGTGCTTCCGTACTCGCGCAGACATCATGTACAACTAATGCCAGAACCCACAACTCTGCCCTTTTTATCTACTTCAGAGAACAGAGACAAAGTCAACCATGCTGTGGTATTCATTCGTTTTATTATCCCCATCATCAAACACACAGACCCCAGCTGGGGGGCCACTGTGGGTGTGTTTACATTATTTTTGAATGTACACGTGGTGGGCCTCTCCGGGAAAGATGCCGGTCCGTAGTCGAAGGTGGTCGGGGGTGGCTTGCTTGAGGTCGAAGAGCAGATACCCGTGCTAAGGGGTTGCCGCATCTTTAAAGGCTTCCAACGCAAACGGTGTGCGGCCAGGATACATCTGTCTCGCCAGGTGCAGCAGTTGAGTGGTATCTCTCGGGTTTTTGTCGACGTGGCAAATGGTACCAGATTTGACTGTCTCTCGTATTTATTGGGAGAACCCCGTGAGATCAAAGGATCGGATGGTCAAAGTCTAGCCGGGTAATCAATGGCATCGTCGTCTGGTTCATGGCTAGACATTTGTTCATTGGGTTCTGCCGCTGCTTCTCTCAGGGCACGAGCCCACTCCAACTCGTCTGATGACCGCTCGTCCGGTGTAAACAGCTGGTCCACGATAGGCACCACTTTCTCGAAGGCTGTCCACATATCGGGGTCTAGGGTGAAGCCTCGCGTAGGGTCTTGGTTGCGGCCCAGGCGTGGGAAGAAGGGTCCACGGTGTACGTAGATGGCATTGTCTATGTGGATGAGGTGTCCGTCGAGCTCGCCGCTCAACACCCATTTAAATTTGGTCTAGCCGTCACGGTGTAGCGTAACCGTATTCTATACGGTCTCAGCGCGCGACCAGCAAACATCTCCACGGTCTTCCACGAGGGTCACTTTATCTTCATAGACGTGTAACCCCACCCGGGGTGTAAGGGGAAGGATGGCTCGTAGAACTGGTGACATGCTTGATCCAATGACGATCGTTGAATGACGCACACTGTGTCTGACCCTCGTATTTATAGTCAGGTCCCACTGTCAATGCCACAGCGCCAGGGTCAATAGGGCACAGACCATGACTAGGCCAACCAGCCGTCGCTGGTTCCGGCGTGAGCGCTCCTGGTCCATAGCCCGAGCATCAAGGATGGCTGTCATAGTCCAGTAGTGGTGAGTGATGGCACACCTCTCCATCGAGTGCACTCTGTCGAGGACCGCTTCTGTGAACTCGTTCAGGATCTGGCGTCGCCCCTCGTTGTCGTCGCCATCTGCAAACATGGACCGGACCACTGCTCGGTAACCCGTGAGTGAATTAACCACGGTGGCATGCTGTATAATGCGAGTCGCATAGGGCTGGATCTCCGTCATGGCTCTGCAACCGTAGAAATGAAGGTGTAGGATCCAGAGAGACGTGTTTTATAGACCAGGTCACACATGCGCGCCTAGATGTAGCTCTGCGGGTGTAGTCCGTGATACGTACTATTCTGATGGGTTAGTCCAAAAAAGAGAGCAACAACGACACAGATTACAGATCAATCCTTTTATTATGGGTGAACATCATAGGAATGCATGTAATAACCTGTCTGTGGGGTTTTTCCACAATGTCGTTCACCTTCGGGTCTTTTCGGGTACGTCCGTGTCTTTTCGGTAAAGTCCGTGTCTTTTCGGTAAAGTCCGTGTCTTTTCGGTAAAGTCCGTGTCTTTTCGGTAACGTCCGTCATCCGGGTATATATGAGTATCTTGAGGGGGCGACTGTATGTGACGAGTTGTATGTGTTTTTCTCGGTGACGTCCGTGTCTATCATCCGGGCACTTCGCGTCTGCGTCTGCATCGGGGTATATGAGGGTCTTCATGCGCGCGCGCGCGCGCAATGCCGCTCAGTCGTACACCAGTACACCAGTCTCGATCCTCGACTTGGGGATAGTTGAACTGAGTGTGCTAAAAATAGATCACCAGCTAGCGTGCTACAAAAGGGAAGCGGCCTTGCCGTTTCATCAGACACTCTGTCAACCACCAAGATGTTCACTTGCACAACTTGCCAGAAGCAGTTTACTCGCCCAGAAGATTTGCGACGACACGGGTCCTCCATCCACAACAATACACTATATACTTGTATAACCTGCGCACGGTCATTTAATCGGGAGGATCATTTACTGCGCCACGAACGCTCACTCCACGAGGGCGCGAAGGAACAATGTAATGAATGTGGTCAACTCTTCAAACGACGCAGTCAGTTAAGACGGCATCAGCGTTTGATTCATGGTCCGTCTCTACGGTTTGGGCGACAACTTCCTACTGAAGAGGAGCCGCGGAAGGTCAGGCCCAGTGAAGATAAGCCCGGGGAGACGAACACCACTGGTGATGCGATGACGGAGAGCCCGCCTATACCCACAGTTCAGAAGAGCCTGGATTTCCAGCCGGACCCCACCGTTACGGTTTCGAGTCATACGCCTGACAACATCGAACATTTTCTGGACGAGATCGCTTGGAACATTTATGGGCCCATAAATGTTCCTAGCGATCTGTTACAGGACAACCATCCAGTGAGTGACATCGATCGGCGCCATTGGTCCATGACACGGCACTGTTTCCATCGTCATCGCCCTATTCAAGATATCTACAATTTCCCACTGACCAACCTCACCCGTCTACGCAGCTACGTGGAAACCATCTTCAAAGATCAAACTACGGCCTTCAAATTGAATCTGGCGTTTGGTTATGTGCTGCAGCATAAGGAGAGAGGCCAAGTCCGATACTTTTACCCGAGCAGTAACATCTATGTGTTTGACCAGCCGTTTACCATCATTAACCGGAGGTCACCAGAGATGATGCTGGAGAACTGGACACCGTGGATCCCTTGGAATGGGCCCAACAACAACAACGACCCAACACCAAGTGGACAGTGAAGAGGGTGACCAATGTTACGTTTTTCCTTACCAAGCTGACCGACCTCCGCCATCGGTTGAATGCGTCACTCGTGCACTGATGAATACCATAACATGCCGTACATACTCTCTATGTCTACATGCTGATCGTTGACTTGAGCTCAGTAAACACTTGTACCTAATGTGACGGTGCGTTAAATAATAAAACATGGTGTTTGATATTTCAATTTGTTTTGCTGTGAACATACTAAACATACCCAGGGCGGCTCCCCCAGCCTGGGTATGATGTAACATTGGGGATAATAAAATGTATGAACATTGCTGAACTTGTTGTTATTCACGACAACCGCTATGCGATTGTATAATACAGGACATATATGGTACAATTTTTCAATAGGCCCATTAGGGGCCCACCTAGACCACAGAAACGTCTATGTCCATACCCTTTGGCTACCGCGCATGCGCAGAATGACCCTATTTCTACCCCACATCCACGCCATCAGAGGCTCCATTACATAGGCTTCACATTGATACCTCACACGACCCATTCGAACCGTGAATAGCCCATCTCTAAGCCAAACACACCCACACACACCCCCAAAAATGCCTGCTTTCTATATTACGGCTAGGCTGCGCATGCGCAGAATATTGACAACGTACGAACCATTAGTGTAGTCAAGTGCTCCTGCATGAGAGCTTCAAAATAAGACCTCACTTGACCCCATCGGACCATTAGTGGCCCACCTAGACTCCAACACGTCCACCCCGTATGGACCTATGTACCCATAGCCATGCAGTATAGGCCTATGGGCCTACCCAGGCCACGGTGACTTTTTTCAAAAATTTCACCGTTTCGTGCCGGGACACTTCCTATCATGTTTGTCTTGACGAGACTAAGAAAACAAATCCAAACAACCATACCGCAAATGTCTAGAAGTAGGTTTCCCAGTGGGGCAAACATTGGTCCTATACCCCTAGTATGGGACTATATGGGTCTCCCTGAACTTTTTCCAAAAATTTCAACGATTCGCTCCGCGACACTTCCTATCATGTTTGTCTTGACGAGACTAAGAAAACGAGACCCCACAACCTATACCGCAAATGTCGAGAAGTAGGTTTCCCAGGATGGTCCTATACCCCCATACCCCATATAGGCATTTTCCGTAATTTAGGATAAAGTCCGTGTTCCGTATTTTTTCAGGAAAATTTTACATACACCCACCCTGGAACTAGGGGGAGATAACTCTATTGATAGGCAAGCCCCGTTAAGCCCGGCGACCTATATACCCCCCATACCCCATATAGGCATTTTCCCGGATTTTTCGATAAAGTCCGTGTTCCGTTTTTTTCAGGAACAATTTTACATGCACCCACCCATGACTGGATCCCCCTTCACATAGGCTTCACATTGATACCTCATACAACTCCATCGGCCCATTAGGGGCTCCCCTAGATCCCAAAACGTCTATTTCCATACCCTTTTCCCACAATTCCCTGTCTGCGCATGCGCAGAATGGTGACAACGCCCGAGCCGCTAGTCCAGTCAGATGCCCCTTCATGAATGCTTCACATTGATACCTCATATGACCCCATTGGACCATTAGTGGCTCCCCTAGCTCCAAAACGTCTATTTTCATACCCTTTGGCCACCGCGCATGCGCAGAATGCCATATTTCAATCCCACACCCAGCCCATCAGATGCCCCTTGACGAATGCTTCACTTTGATACCTCACTCGACCCAATCGGTCCACTAGGGACCCACCTAGGTCACAAAACGTCTATTTAGGTATTCCCCGTATACATTAACATTGGAAGTCAACCCATGGGACTACTTTCTGTCCGCGGAGGCAGACCGCATCACCACCAGGCCGCATCACCGCGGCAGTATTCGAGGTCAAAAGTAATGTGACCTGGTGGCGCCACCTGTCGAAACTATAGTGCACTTGACCGCCCCGTGACCTCCACAATAACGCCCCCTAGCGCCCCAAAGAGTTACCTCCCCCGGCAAAATGAGGTAGAATATCCGTAGACCCTACTACTGTCGATTGGTATTGCGTTTCAGCAAGATCTGGCTGGAGGTAGCGCCACTCTGGTTCCAATCTTCCATCCGCTCTGTCTTCGCACATGACAAAATCTTCTAAATTTGGTTTCCGGTCAATAACCTGAGAACCGCTCATCGGATTCTTCCCAAATTTTGATATGCAGATACCATGACATGAGATGTTGCTTGGGATTGCGTTTCGCCTACTTGCACCTACAGGTGGTGACACTTGGTAGCAAAATCTAAATTTGGTTTCCGGGCACTAACTTGAGTACTGCTCATCGGATTCTTCTAAAATGTGGCATGCATATACCATGCCAGGAGATGTTGCTCGAGATTGCATTTCGCTCACTTGCACATAAAGATGGCGCCCCCAGGTGGCCAAATCCGAAATTCGTTTCCGGGTAATAACTTGAGGACCCCATGTCGGATTCTTGTCAAATTTGGTTTGCAGATAACATGCCATGAGATATCGTTTGATATCGTCTCGCCCACTTGCGCCTACGGGTGGCGCGACCTGACGGCAAAATGTAAATTTGGTGTTGTCGGGGTTATCATGTAAGCATGCTTGCAAACATATATAACAAGGAATCCCCATCATTCGCGTACCAGCTATACCTCATGAGCCAAACAGTAACTCTCATTATTTATGTTAAGTAGCAGTTGCCTCCCTCATATATATCCCCGACACCAACAACGCTCTCAAAACTATCGCTGCCATTTCGGCGGGGGACCTAGCATCCTCTGGCTGCTTATTCGTTTTATTTATCGTTTGTGTGTATATAAATTGATGCAATTTTATCACCTTGATTTGTATTAATCGTATTCATATGCCTGCTCGATATGCATCGCAGAAATAATATCAAAACGCGTTGCGTCAATGAACAAGATACACTAATAATACTAATATAAATGCATTCATTAAGTACCTAATCATCTTATTCGTTTAAATTGATTTGCAGCAAATGCATAGTATGTCGCTATCGCCTCATTCGTGTCAAGATAATCAAACCACGGTTAAAAAGTTTTGTGGACAATTCTTATCTAGCTTGAGTGGAATATACTATGAATTAGCCAGTTTGAAGTAGAGCTCAAATACCTTGAGTGAGAAATTTCCCAACGTTACGGTTCGACATTTAACAATACTACTCAAAAGCTAAAATAGAGACAGGGATGACAAGAGCAATCAAAATTGAGAGATGAATGTAGAAAAATTATTCTATCAATTATCGTCCTGCTCACCGGATGTCATTTCTCCTGGGTACAATTCGTATTTTCGTCACAACCAGACATTATTTCCACTTTTCCCGATCTGTTCGTTTTCTGTGCAAGTTCATGGCTATGCTTGCTGTTCAGAGATAACCCAAACCTTGTGGTCGTTTATACGAACATAATCACTTGCTTCCGAATAGCGATAAGAGTTAAACAAGCTTCTATATAGGGATGGAGAAAGCAAAAGAGGATTGCGAATTACAAGAATCAGGCGAACTTGATAAGCAGTGAAAAGCGTTGTGCGAACAAGCAACATGTTACATTATCCACGATAATCTCGCCCACGGTATAAGGGTATGAAAACAACGTTTTCGTGGCACAGACATCAGAAAGAAAAGCTTCATGTAAAAACCACGTTCTGGAGATTATATCCACCGGGCTCTATCGCTAAGCCGCTGCGATAAAGAACAAAGGATACAGCTACAGGCCGCAGGGGCTCGTTACCGTTGTTAATTGCTTAATTGAGTTGATTACAGGGGGTCGAGGTAGGGAATAAATATTTCCTACCTCGACCCCCCCCTGTAATCAACCTAATTAACCAATTAACAACGGTAACGAGCCCCTGTGGCCTGTAGCTGTATCCTCTGTTCTGGTTGTTCACATACCGATTCTGTATTTGAATAACCTTCTAGCTTTGCAAAACTCCGAATACGCGGATGAGGCCGTCTGTAGTGCCAAGGCCTTCCGGCAGTTCCAAAACCTGGGCACACCAACCACTGAGCCGAGATTCCAGCGAGCCAACCAAACTGTATAGTGGGGCCCACTTAGTATCATTTTTGGGCCCTATAGGGGCATAATCGCTCCCTCTCAGGCAAAATCCTGTTTTCCGGATGAAATATCGTAAACTTTTGCAAAGATATACTGCATATATGCGATTGTGGAAAAGAACCGCGCGAAATTGGTGGCAAATAAGATTATAAGTACCAATGATAGCAACCATACACATGCATCGAACTCTTAATCAAGTATGATCGTTGGCAACATAATAAAACGTCGGGATAATACAGATATTATTTGCTTTAGAGTACACCACTTGACACCCTCTTTGTCGTATCTAAATACAGAATTTTCAGCATATATCTATCGCATAACATTTGGCAGTTATCTAGCATTATAGATGCTTAAAATTGAAGAATATCATTCAACCGTCAGCAATTGTATGAGCGTATTCCAGCTCTTAAGTATCAGAATTTAGCTAAAAGTCATATACCGTATATATGAAATTTTGTTCACGGGTATTCAAGTCGAATAGTGCTCTAAATTTCATATACATTCTCCAGGTCACAAACCACTAAATATTCATCTTACTTAATATTGTAACGGTTAACCGTTTGTGTAGAGAACAGTTTGAATATGGAGGGTGACCCAGAATGGAATGCGGGGAACGACCTTGACATGTATCGTCAGCGAGGAACAAGGCAGTGTACGGAAATGGAGTCCCCGTATTTCTCGCTTACCAGAGCAATATAGAAGTTGACAATTACGTGAAATATTCTCTACAGGTTCTAGATTGGGATGCCATTCTAGTTTATGGACTATGAACTGTAATTTCGCTGGGAGAGACGATCTTTCATTGCAGGCGAAACGTCTCCGTTCGCGAGGAAACTTCCTGTGGGGACTTTTCGGGTGCGGAGAGTGTACACACTATATATACAGGTGCAGACATTTCAAGCGGGATAATTCAGAGAAGGGGCGTTTTTACTATCAATTTCAGCCTTCAGTTACAGACGCCTCTTTGACATTACCAAATCGCCACGCTGAAGTACTTGTTTTTAGACTTCTTGTCGGGCATATTCCCTTGAATTCATATCTTTATAGATGTAATTTACATCCCACTGGAGTGTGTGATGCGTGTGATGTAGAAGCAAGCATCAGTCACTATTTATTATCGTGTACACGATTTAATGATCAGAGACTCCACTTTTTTAATGAACTTATATGTGCTGGTGTTTTCAATCATACCATGGAGTCCATCTTAAACCCTAGAAAAAACCGTGATAAAGTTTTTATGGCTATTTATAGGTTTATGCTGCGCACACGCAGATTTTAATTGATTTTATTATTCTGTTCTACATTTCACATCTAGTCTAGGGGAGTGTACAAATGTTGCCTCCCCTTCCACCCTGTGTAATTATTTATAATAGTTATATTGGTTAATTAATAGTACATGCATATTACAAGTTGATGAATAATAAAATTCTAGAATAGTTTAATATATATTTTCTTACCTGTGGTTAAGAAATTATGCCAATATTTCTGCTCTGGTAAAGAGTTTTGTTTTAAATAATGTCTTTACTTGTTCTGGTTGGACATTGGTGTCTGAGGATACCAGAGGAGGTCCTCATTCACGGTGTTCACCAGGATGAGTATAGATATTACATCAAATCTCGTTTTTATTCACCACATCGTCAAATCTAAATCTATATGATGAGTTTAATTTTTGTTTAAACAAAATATGCATGTGCTATATTGGCCTTTTTAATTCAGTTTTATATATTATTTTTGTTATAGATAGGGTGGTTAGGATTTTATTACCATTAAATTAAGTGTGTTGGTCCGTACATATGCTCCCTTCCTTTTATGTCTCTAACCTCACCACGACATTAAATAACGCCTTTGGAGTTTGCTTTTTCTACATGTTTTTTAATCCATTACAAATCCGTATAGTTGGATATTTTAAATCAATATTTATGTTGTACATCAAACTCAATGCAACGACTTGGCGCGCATAATTTTACCAAATTGAAAGCGCCATCCAAATTAAAAATTGATTGATTGATCAAGCGGGAGCAGACCAAAAAGACAGAGCTGGAGAAAGCACGCCAGGTTCAGCCTGAATTGTGTGGTTTTGGCGCACTTTGCGACCGGGTCGCAAATGTAATTGTTTTGGCCTGGGAGTCTAAAAGATTGTAGATCCTGTAGCTAGTGCAACCTGTGAAAACACGTCAATCCAATGCGAATTTGCCGGCTTGCATTTTCAGTGTGGAACCGTGTTTGTGTGTTGTACTATAGTATAGGGAACACGACAGAGTGGGAAGACCGACTGGCGTGTTTATTGTAGTCTGGGGGTATTCTATAATACTGTAACATGACATGTATTACCGCGTAGCACATTCCGGTAAACATGATCAGACGTCAGTATAGAATAAGGATATAGGTCAATACCAGTAGATTGTATGATATCGGCACTGTTTTGCTGAACAGCCCGGGCACTGGGACGTGGTCAGTATTATTTGTGTCGGTGTCATCGGTCTTGAAGCGGTATATGACGGTAATAAGGGACTCCCTCCATCCTCCGATTATATGCAAATGTACTATAAATACAGAGATAATAGAGCCAATCTCTCCTACCGTTATTCGACGACATATCGTGCAGCCCGTTAGATCTGCGACCGGGTCGCAGAAGGTCGCAGAAAGGTCGCAGACGGTCGCTTAGACGCTGTACGGGTGTGAAAAAGGCCACAGATATTACAGCCAGTACAGCAAAGACAAGGCACAGTACAGACGGGCTTCTTCTCCCGAGAAACGTCGATAAATCGTGGAATCGGAGAGCCCTGCGACCGGGTCGCAGAAGGTCGCAGACGGTCGCATAGACGCCGTACGGGTGCGAAAGAGACCACAAAGATTACAGACAGTACAGAAAAGACAAGGCACAGCACAGACGGGCTTCTTCTCCCGATAAACCGTGAAATCTGACAGACCTGCGACCGGGTGGCAGAAGGTCGCAGACGGATTGCGACCGGGTCGCAGAGGGTCGCAGAGAGTCGCCATCGACAGTTTACAGACAGTAGTGATGCTACATCGGTACCAGATGAAATGATAACACAATATATACCCAAGTAGTTGTCCTGACGGCCACGGAGGGCGAGCTGTGCGTGTTTCTTACCTGGAGGGTCGTCGTGAAGTTGTGTAGCCACGGGTCGTGTCTATAGACGGGTCGCAGCAGCCGTGAGGGTTGAGACGCCGTGCTATACCTACCTGTGCGGGAAGCAAACTGGTGAGCTGACAAGTTAGGGTCAGGCTCCGACGACTGGGGGTGAAGAAGACGGCGGGCTGCCACATCCGTGGTGAGGGTCCATCGATTGGGTGTCGTGTATTGAGAGAGCGTTACAGCCGTAACGTTCCAACGACGGAAGAAGACGACCTGCGACCGGGTCGCAGAAGGTCGCAGACGGGTTGCGACCGGGTCGCAGAGGGTCGCAAATACAGTTATCGTGTGGGGAAAGGGCTAGCAACCAGGCCGCCCTTGATTACGTGTGACGGGAGAAGAGAAGGGCCAGCAGCCAGGCCACCCTTATACCCAGAAGAGAAGGGCCAGCAACCAGGCCGCCCTTATCGCGTACCCATACATATTTAAACATAATTGTAACTGTAAAATTATATGCACACACTCTCTTATATTATTTGTATATAACATCAAGTTTATTTGCATACACTCTCCTAGTGTCTGTACATATATGTAAATATTATTCTACTGCATAACGTTACATCTCCTTAGACATTCTGTCTAAGCCACGCGGTTCTACGCTATTATCTGTAATCGCGTATACTATTTGTGCAGAATATACCATAATAGACCTTTACATCAGCGTCAGTCATCCTTGTAGGGTTGTGATCATCTCTTCGATCCCCGGATCTCTACTAGTGAAGGGGTTAACTACGGTGACGGCCAGAATGCCAGTGGGCAATCCCGGTTATTGATTCGTTTTCAGGTAAACACCACGACTGGTCCTGCTCGTACACGTTACACGTAGAAAACTGGTGGCAGCGGTGGGATCTGGCCTGATCTACAACAGAAGAGAACAACCCACTACTAAAGATGACCGATAACGACGTGCCGACAACGCCATTAACCATGAGTTCTCCAACGACAACACCAAGACGTCCGGACATAGCGGGTCTAAGGGCTATCCTACAGGGGAGAGAGCTATCGAGGATGGGGTCACCCGTTCCAGCCACTTTGAGGACGACAGAAGACGTGAGGCCGGTAGAAGCACCGTCCGAGCTGTCAACGCCCGCCATCGTCGAGACCGAGACCTCGTTGACTAATCGAGTGCTATTAGAGGGCCTCCAAAGCTGACAGGCACAGATGCATACCATGCAGGCGACCTTCAATCAGGCGATGGTAGGGTCCCCAGAATACACCTCCAGACCTAGGATCGAAGGGGAGAGTACTGCCAGAACCTCCATGGACCAGCCTATGCGAGAACAGACGATTTGCGACCGGGTCGCAGGGGCTTGCGACCGGGTCGCAGAAGGTCGCGACCGGGTCGCAGAAGGGCGGCATTCAGCGGCCGAGGAGAGGGGACATCCCGCCACCGCCGTGGTTAAGACAACGGGGGCAGAGGCAACCACGTTTACTTCCCGCGCGGAAGTGCGCCTTTCAGCGGCTGACACTAGTGGGACGGCCACAGTTACGACCATGCCTCCTTCCCCTCAGATGTGGGTTAAGGCTTTGACCTATGATGGGAGTACGCCCTGGAGAGATCACCTGGTACATTTTGAGCATTGCGCAGCCTTGAACCGGTGGACGCCAGGGGAGAAGGGACAGCACTTGGCCGTGTCCCTGCGGCGGCCAGCACAACAGGTTCTCTCCAGTCTGAAGATGGAACCGGGGGAGGCAAATTTCATCTGCCTACGTGATGCCTTGGAGAGACGCTTCGCACCGCCTAACCAAACAGAGTTGTATAAGTCCAAGCTGAAGTCAAGGCGACGACAGAGGGGAGAAGGCCTACCCGAACTGGGCCAAGCTCTGGTGAGACTCAGCCAGATGGCCTACCCAGACGCCGGTGATGAGGTCCAAGACACCCTGGCCCGTGACCAATTCTTTGAGGCAATTGGAGATGACTTACGGTTTAAAGTCTGGCAGTGCCGCCCGAAGTCCTTAGATGAGGCTGTGCATGCCGCAGTGGAAGTAGAGGTCCTCCAGGACGCACAGCGGCGACGCCCTGACCCCACGGCGAGAGTCGCCGTTGGAGAAGATATATCTCCTGAACCTCCAGATTATAAAGAGAACGAGACAGCCCGTCTTCGAGCAAAGGTTGCTATCCTGAGGGAAGAACTTGAGAGGCGCTTCCCAGGAGAGGGACTCTCAAGTTCAAGGCGGGGGCAGAGGACGAGACGACAACCACGCCGAGGACGCAGACGTCCATTTACGCAGTGTGGTCGTTCCTCAGAGACCAAAGACGGAGAGACTGCGGCAGCGAGAGTTGTGACCGTAACTCCCTCTAACGATGACTTTGCAGCGGCTCAAGCTGCAGACCCTGAGCTACTACCGGTGATTGAGTGGGTGAAGGCTGGTACCAGACCACGGTGGGACCTAGTCTGCCAACACAGTGGGGTAACGAAAGCGCTGTGGGGAGCCTATGATGCCTTGGCCATGGAAGGAGACCTCCTAGTGCGACGTTGGTATGACGTGCGAGGCCGGGAGAAGGCCAAGTTACTGATAGTCCCGAGGGCCCTTCACAAGATGATACTCAAGGAGTGTCATGAGAGCCCGACTGGGGGACACCTCGGTGTGTTCAAGACACTAAAGATGGTGCGACAAGTGTACCCCGCCCAAAAGATGAGGTTACTGAGGTGGAGAAGGCGTTGCAGGTGGCAGAGGACGAACCGCGCCTGCTACCTGCGCCAAAAGAGAAAACCTGTGATGGTGCCCGCCCCCTGCCAGGAGGAACCGGAGGTCGCCATTTCCCTCCCGGTCAGCATTCCCCGGGACCCGGAGGAGCTAACCCTAGGGACGGGGGTAACGGTCGCCGCCGTCAGCCCCAGAGCCGCAGCCAGTGGGCGTGAGGCCTCCATGCCGGAAGTGATGCCGAGGCTGATACTCCATCCGCCGGTCACAGAGTTCAGCGATGAGGAAAGTGAGGTCGATACCGACGAGGGCGAGGGTGGTGGTGCGGGCGGTACATCCGATGGGTCAGCGCGGGCCACCGACAGGGGCCAGAGTCCGCCTGCCGCGGAGGCCAGGCCAGCGATAAGGCCGGTGAGCCTGGGCGTGGCTCGACCACAACGCGTGCTGGTGCATCGAACTAAGCTTGATGTGGACTCTGTGCGGGATCGCCAGGGCCGCGAGTGGAGGAAGGTGTACGACAAATGGGCGTGGACTGAAGAGCATAGCCTTCATGAGGGGAAGCCGACCCCTCCAACTGAGCGTGTAGCCCAGTGGACCTGATGTCGTGGGGCGGCTCTGTTAGCCGCCCATGTAATTCTGTGTATCCCTCCAGGTACTAGAGCGGGAAGGGAGTCGCGAGGACAGCGGCCGGAACCCCTACAGTACGCCCGCCCGCGACGAACCTGGAAGGAAATCTGTTGGACCTAATGTCGTGGTGGCCCGTCCAGACCGCCGCAGGGCGGCCACCTTGTAATTTCGCCGGCCCTGATGGCCAGTAATTGGCGAGGAGTTTTGTTTCGGTTGATTCGAACTGTACAACTGGAACTGTAGAACTACCCCGGACTGTGGAGCAGGAACGACCATGACGAGGACGTCATCATTTGGAAAGGCGGGAGCAGTGTAACGGTTAACCGTTTGTGTAAAGAACGGTTTGAATATGGAGGGTGACCCAAATGGAATGCGGGGAACGACCTTGACATGTATCGTCAGCGAGGAACAAGGCAGTGTACGGAAATGGAGTCCCCCGTATTTCTCGCTTACCAGAGCAAGATAGGAGTTGCCATTTACGTGAAATATTCTCTGCAGGTTCTAGATTGGGATGCCATTCTAGTTTATGGACTATGAACTGTAATTTTGCTGTGAGAGACGATCTTTCATTGCAGGCGAAACGTCTCTGTTCGCGAGGAAACTTCCTGTAGGGGCTTTTCGGGTGCGGAGAGTGCACACACTATATATTGAGGTGCAGACATTTCAAGCGGGAGCAGACCAAAAAGACAGAGCTGGAGAAAGCACGCCAGGTACAGCCTGAATTGTGTGGTTTTGGCGCACTTTGCGACCGGGTCGCAAATGTAATTGTTTTGGGCTGGGAGTCTAAAAGATTGTAGATCCTGTAGCTAGTGCAACCTGTGAAAACACGTCAATCCAATGCGAATTTGCCGGCTTGCATTTTCAGTGTGGAACCGTGTTTGTGTGTTGTACTATAGTATAGGGAACACGACAGAGTGGGAAGACCGACTGGCGTGTTTATTGTAGTCTGGGGGTATTCTATAATACTGTAACATGACATGTATTACCGCGTAGCACATTCCGGTAAACATGATCAGACGTCAGTATAGAATAATGATATAGGTCAATACCAGTAGATTGTATGATATCGGCACTGTTTTGCTGAACAGCCCGGGCACTGGGACGTGGTCAGTATTATTTATGTGTCGGTGTCATCGGTCGTGAAGCGGTATATGACGGTAATAAGGGACTCCCTCCATCCTCCGATTATATGCAAATGTACTATAAATACAGAGATAACAGAGCCAATCTCTCCTACCGTTGTTCGACGACATATCGTGCAGCCCGTTAGGTCTGCGACCGGGTCGCAGAAGGTCGCAGAAAGGTCGCAGACGGTCGCTTAGACGCTGTGCGGGTGTGAAAGAGGTCACAGATATTACAGCCAGTACAGCAAAGACAAGGCACAGTACAAACGGGCTTCTTCTCCCGAGAAACGTCGATAAATTGTGGAATCGGAGAGCCCTGCGACCGGGTCGCAGAAGGTCGCAGACGGTCGCATAGACGCCGTACGGGTGCGAAAGAGACCACAAAGATTATAGACAGTACAGAAAAGACAAGGCACAGCACAGACGGGCTTCTTCTCCCGATAAACCGTGAAATCTGACAGACCTGCGACCGGGTGGCATAAGGTCGCAGACGGATTGCGACCGGGTCGCAGAGGGTCGCAGAGAGTCGCCATCGACAGTTTACAGACAGTAGTGATGCTACATCGGTACCAGATGAAATGATAACACAATATATACCCAAGTAGTTGTCCTGACGGCCACGGAGGGCGAGCTGTGCGTGTTTCTTACCTGGAGGGTCGTCGTGAAGTTGTGTAGCCACGGGTCGTGTCTATAGACGGGTCGCAGCAGCCGTGAGGGTTGAGACGCCGTGCTATACCTACCTGTGCGGGAAGCAAACTGGTGAGCTGACAAGTTAGGGTCAGGCTCCGACGACTGGGGGTGAAGAAGACGGCGGGCTGCCACATCCGTGGAGAGGCTCCAACGACTGGGGGTATATATTGGGAGAGCGTTACAGCCGTAGCGTTCCGACGACTTGGGGTGAAGAAGACGACGGGCTGCCACATCCGTGGAGAGGCTCCAACGACTGGGTGTCGTGTATTGAGAGAGCGTTACAGCTGTAACGTTCCAACGACGGAAGAAGACGACTTGCGACCGGGTCGCAGAAGGTCGCAGACGGGTTGCGACCGGGTCGCAGCGGCTTGCGACCGGGTCGCAGAAGGTCGCAAATACAGTCATCGTGTGGGGAAAGGGCTAGCAACCAGGCCGCCCTTGATTACGTGTGACGGGAGAAGAGAAGGGCCAGCGGCCAGGCCGCCCTTATACCCAGAAGAGAAGGGCCACCAACCAGGCCGCCCTTATCGCGTACCCATACATATTTAAACATAATTGTAACTGTAAAATTATATGCACACACTCTCTTATATTATTTGTATATAACATCAAGTTTATTTGCATACACTCTCCTAGTGTCTGTACATATATGTAAATATTATTCTACTGCATAACGTTACATCTCCTTAGACATTCTGTCTAAGCCACGCGGTTCTACGCTATTATCTGTAATCGCGTATACTATTTGTGCAGAATATACCATAATAGACCTTTACATCAGCGTCAGTCATCCTTGTAGGGTTGTGATCATCTCTTCGATCCCCGGATCTCTACTAGTGAAGGGGTTAACTACGGTGACGGCCAGAATGCCAGTGGGCAATCCCGGTTATTGATTCGCTTTCAGGTAAACACCACGACTGGTCCTGCTCGTACACGTTACACGTAGAAAACTGGTGGCAGCGGTGGGATCTGGGCTGAGCTACAACAGAAGAGAACAACCGACTACTAGAGATGACCGACAACGACGTGCCCACAACGCCATTAACCATGAGTTCTCCAACGACAACACCAAGACGTCCGGACATAGCGGGTCTAAGGGCTATCCTACAGGGGAGAGAGCTATCGAGGATGGGGTCACCCGTTCCAGCCAGTTTGAGGACGACAGAAGACGTGAGGCCGGTAGAAGCACCGTCCGAGCTGTCAACGCCCGCCATCGTCGAGACCGAGACCTCGTTGACCAATCGAGTGCTATTAGAGGGCCTCCAAAGCTTACAGGCACAGATGCATACCATGCAGGCGACCTTCAATCAGGCGATGGTAGGGTCCCCAGAATACACCTCCAGACCTAGGATCGAAGGGGAGAGTACTGCCAGAACCTCCATGGACCAGCCTATACGGGAACAGACGATTTGCGACCGGGTCGCAGGGGCTTGCGACCGGGTCGCAGAAGGTCGCGACCGGGTCGCAGAAGGGCGTCATTCAGCGGCCGAGAAGAGGGGACATCCCGCCACCGCCGTGGTTAAGACAACGGGGGCAGAGGCAACCACGTTTACTTCCCGCGCGGAAGTGCGCCTTTCAGCGGCTGACAGTAGTGGGACGGCCACAGTTACGACCATGCCCCCTTCTCGTAAGATGTGGGTTAAGGCTTCGACCTATGATGGGAGTACGCCCTGGAGAGATCACCTGATACATTTTGAGCATTGCGCAGCCTTGAACCGGTGGACGCCGGAAGAGAAGGGACAGCACTTGGCCGTCTCCCTGCGGGGGCCAGCACAACAGGTTCTCTCTAGTCTGAAGATGAAACCAGGGGAGGCAAATTTCATCTGCCTACGTGATGCCTTGGAGAGACGCTTCGCACCGCCTAACCAAACAGAGTTGTATAAGTCCAAGCTGAAGTCAAGGCGACGACAGAGGGGAGAAGGCCTACCCGAACTGGGCCAAGCTCTGGTGAGACTCAGCCAGATGGCCTACCCAGACGCCGGTGATGAGGTCCAAGACACCCTGGCCCGTGACCAATTCTTTGAGGCAATTGGAGATGACTTACGGTTTAAAGTCTGGCAGTGCCGCCCGAAGTCCTTAGGTGAGGCTGTGCATGCCGCAGTGGAAGTAGAGGCCCTCCAGGACGCACAGCGGCGACGCCCTGACCCCACGGCGAGAGTCGCCGTTGGAGAAGATATATCTCCTGAACCTCCAGATTATAAAGAGAACGAGACAGCCCGTCTTCGAGCAAAGGTTGCTATCCTGAGGGAAGAACTTGAGAGGCGCTTCCCAGGAGAAGGACTCTCAAGTTCAAGGCGGGGGCAGAGGACGAGACGACAACCACGCCGAGGACGCAGACGTCCATTTACGCAGTGTGGTCGTTCTTCAGAGACCAACGACGGAGAGAGTGCGGCAGCGAGAGTTGTGACCGTAACTCCCCCTAACGATGACTTTGCAGCGGCCCAAGCTGCAGACCCTGAGCTACTACCGGTGATTGAGTGGGTGAAGGCTGGTACCAGACCACGGTGGGACCTAGTCTGCCAACACAGTGGGGTAACGAAAGCGCTGTGGGGAGCCTATGATGCCTTGGCCATGGAAGGAGACCTCCTAGTGCGACGTTGGTATGACGTGCGAGGCCGGGAGAAGGCCAAGTTACTGATAGTCCCGAGGGCCCTTCACAAGATGATACTCAAGGAGTGTCATGAGAGCCCGACTGGGGGACACCTCGGTGTGTTCAAGACACTAAAGATGGTGCGACAAGTGTACACCTGGGTCGGCCTGCAGCGTGACGTTCGACAATGGTGTCGAAACTGCGACTCGTGCAGCCGGAGAAAGCTGGCCGGGAAGAAGCCCCGGAGTGACAAAAGTCGGAGCCCCCAGAAGATTAAGGAGCGAGATCAGCGAGGAGAGGAAGGGCGTGAGCCTATCTTCTTGTGCCCGTTCGGTTCGAGTGACTTCCAGCGGCGAAAGCGTGTAACGGAGCACGGTAAAAGGAAACCCGGGTGGGATGGGCCGCTGGGGGGCCCAATACCCCAAGACCCCGGCACTGATGTACTGCCTATACCACCCCAGACCTGGCCGGCTGGACTAGCATAGAGGGACCCGGCTGAGCCGAAGGCGGCAGCGTGCCGCATGTTGTCGGTTGTCCAAGCTATGGGACGGGGGCGACGCCACGACGGAGCCCGGCAGCTACCGGCGGCGGTGGGGCGGCCGCAGAGGCCAGAGGGGGAGCGCCCGAAAGATGAGGTTATTGAGGTGGAGAAGGCGTTGCAGGTGGCAGAGGACGAACCGCGCCTGCTACCTGCGCCAAAAGAGGAACCTGTGATGGTGCCCGCCCCCTGCCAGGAGGAACCGGAGACCGCCATTTCCCTCCCGGTCAGCATTCCCCGGGACCCCGAGGAGCTAACCCTAGGGACGGGGGTAACGGCCGCCGCCGTCAACCCCAGAGCCCCAGCCAGTGGCCGTGAGGCCTCCATGCCGGAAGTGATGCCGAGGCTGATACTCCATCCGCCGGTCACAGAGTTCAGCGATGAGGAAAGTGAGGTCGATACCGACGAGGGCGAGGGTGGTGGTGCGGGCGGTAAATCCGATGGGTCAGCGCGGGCCACCGACAGGGGCCAGAGTCCGCCTGCCGCGGAGGCCAGCCCAGCGATAAGGCCGGTGAGCCTGGGCGTGGCTCGACCGCAACGCGTGCTGGTGCATCGGACTAAGCTGGATGTGGACTCTGTGCGGGATCGCCAGGGCCGCGAGTGGAGGAAAGTGTACGACAAATGGGCGTGACTGAAGAGTATAGCCTTCATGAGGGGAAGCCGACCCCTCCAACTGAGCGTGTAGCCCAGTGGACCTGATGTCGTGGGGCGGCTCTGTTAGCCGCCCATGTAATTCTGTGTATCCCTCCAGGTACTAGAGCGGCCGGAAACCCTACAGTACGCCCGCCCGCGACGAACCTGGAAGGAAATCTGTTGGACCTAATGTCGTGGTGGCCCGTCCATACCGCCGCAGGGCGGCCACCTTGTAATTTCGCCGGCCCTGATGGCCAGTAATTGGCGAGGAGTTTTGTTTCGATTGATTCGAACTGTACAACTGGAACTGTAGAACTACCCCGGACTGTGGAGCAGGAACGACCATGACGAGGACGTCATGATTTGGAAAGGCGGGAGCAGTGTAACGGTTAACCGTTTGTGTAGAGAACGGTTTGAATATGGAGGGTGACTCAAATGGAATGCGAGGAACGACCTTGACATGCATCGTCAGCGAGGAACAAGGCAGTGTACGGAAATGGAGTCCCCCGTATTTCTCGCTTACCAGAGCAAGATAGGAGTTGCCATTAACGTGAAATATTCTCTACAGGTTCTAGATTGGGATGCCATTCTAGTTTATGGACTATGAACTGTAATTTCGCTGTGAGAGACGATCTTTCATTGCAGGCGAAACGTCTCTGTTCGCGAGGAAACTTCCTGTGGAAGTGGAGTGCGGAGAGTGCACACACTATATATTGAGGTGCAGACATTTCAAGCGGGAGCAGACCAAAAAGACAGAGCTGGAGAAAGTACGCCAGGTACAGCCTGAATTGTGTGGTTTTGGCGCACTTTGCGACCGGGTCGCAAATGTAATTGTTTTGGGCTGGGAGTCTAAAAGATTGTAGATCCTGTAGCTAGTGCAACCTGTGAAAACACGTCAATCCAACGCGAATTTGCCGGCTTGCATTTTCAGTGTGGAACCGTGTTTGTGTGTTGTACTATAGTATAGGGAACACGACAGAGTGGGAAGACCGACTGGCGTGTCTATTGTAGTCTGGGGGTATTCTATAATACTGTAACATGACATGTATTACCGCGTAGCACATTCCGGTAAACATGATCAGACGTCAGTATAGAATAATGATATAGGTCAATACCAGTAGATTGTATGATATCGGCACTGTTTTGCTGAACAGCCCGGGCACTGGGACGTGGTTAGTATTATTTATGTGTCGGTGTCATCGGTCGTGAAGCGGTATATGACGGCAATAAGGGACTCCCTCCATCCTCCGATTATATGCAAATGTACTATAAATACAGAGATAATAGAGCCAATCTCTCCTACCGTTATTCGACGACATATCGTGCAGCCCGTTAGGTCTGCGACCGGGTCGCAGAAGGTCGCAGAAAGGTCGCAGACGGTCGCTTAGACGCTGTACGGGTGTGAAAGAGGCCACAGATATTACAGCCAGTACAGCAAAGACAAGGCACAGTACAAACGGGCTTCTTCTCCCGAGAAACGTCGATACATCGTGGAATCGGAGAGCCCTGCGACCGGGTCGCAGAAGGTCGCAGACGGTCGCATAGACGCCGTACGGGTGCGAAAGAGACCACAAAGATTACAGACAGTACAGAAAAGACAAGGCACAGCACAGACGGGCTTCTTCTCCCGATAAACCGTGAAATCTGACAGACCTGCGACCGGGTGGCATAAGGTCGCAGACGGATTGCGACCGGGTCGCAGAGGGTCGCAGAGAGTCGCCATCGACAGTTTACAGACAGTAGTGATGCTACATCGGTACCAGATGAAATGATAACACAATATATACCCAAGTAGTTGTCCTGACGGCCACGGAGGGCGAGCTGTGCGTGTTTCTTACCTGGAGGGTCGTCGTGAAGTTGTGTAGCCACGGGTCGTGTCTATAGACGGGTCGCAGCAGCCGTGAGGGTTGAGACGCCGTGCTATGCCTACCTGTGCGGGAAGCAAACTGGTGAGCTGAGAAGTTTGGGTCAGGCTCCGACGACTGGGGGTGAAGAAGACGGCGGGCTGCCACATCCGTGGAGAGGCTCCAACGACTGGGGGTATATATTGGGAGAGCGTTACAGCCGTAGCGTTCTGACGACTTGGGGTGAAGAAGACGACGGGCTGCCACATCCGTGGAGAGGCTCCAACGACTGGGTGTCGTGTATTGAGAGAGCGTTACAGCTGTAACGTTCCAACGACGGAAGAAGACGACTTGCGACCGGGTCGCAGAAGGTCGCAGACGGGTTGCGACCGGGTCGCAGAGGGTCGCAAATACAGTCATCGTGTGGGGAAAGGGCTAGCAACCAGACCGCCCTTGATTACGTGTGACGGGAGAAGAGAAGGGCCAGCAGCCAGGCCGCCCTTATACCCAGAAGAGAAGGGCCAGCAACCAGGACGCCCTTATCGCGTACCCATACATATTTAAACATAATTGTAACTGTAAAATTATATGCACACACTCTCTTATATTATTTGTATATAACATCAAGTATATTTGCATACACTCTCCTAGTGTCTGTACATATATGTAAATATTATTCTACTGCATAACGTTACATCTCCTTAGACATTCTGTCTAAGCCACGCGGTTCTACGTTATTATCTGTAATCGCGTATACTATTTGTGCAGAATATACCATAATAGACCTTTACATCAGCGTCAGTCATCCTTGTAGGGTTGTGATCATCTCTTCGATCCCCGGATCTCTACTAGTGAAGGGGTTAACTACGGTGACGGCCAGAATGCCAGTGGGCAATCCCGGTTATTGATTCGTTTTCAGGTAAACACCACGACTGGTCCTGCTCGTACACGTTACACGTAGAAAACTGGTGGCAGCGGTGGGATCTGGCCTGATCTACAACAGAAGAGAACAACCGACTACTAGAGATTACAACACATATAAGGGAAGTGGGAAGAGGTGCCGACATACTGACTGCGTCACATGACTTCACAGAATAGTCTTCTGGTTAACCTATTCTAAAGCACATACCAAGAATCTAACGACCGACAACGACGTGCCGACAACGCCATTAACAATGAGTTCTCCAACGACAACACCAAGACGTCTGGACATAGCGGGTCTAAGGGCTATCCTACAGGGGAGAGAGCTATCGAGGATGGGGTCACCCGTTCCAGCCACTTTGAGGACGACAGAAGACGTGAGGCCGGTAGAAGCACCGTCCGAGCTGTCAACGCCCGCCATCGTCGAGACCGAGACCTCGTTGACCAATCGAGTGCTATTAGAGGGCCTCCAAAGCTTACAGGCACAGATGCATACCATGCAGGCGACCTTCAATCAGGCGATGGTAGGCGTGTCCCCAGAATACACCTCCAGACCTAGGATCGAAGGGGAGAGTACTGCCAGAACCTCCATGGACCAGCCTATACGGGAACAGACGATTTGCGACCGGACCGCAGGGGCTTGCGACCGGGTCGCAGAAGGTCGCGACCGGGTCGCAGAAGGGCGGCATTCAGCGGCCGAGGAGAGGGGACATCCCGCCACCGCCGTGGTTAAGACAACGGGGGCAGAGGCAGCCACGTTTACTTCCCGCGCGGAAGTGCGCCTTTCAGCGGCTGACAATAGTGGGACGGCCACAGTTACGACCATGCCCCCTTCCCGTAAGATGTGGGTTAAGGCTTCGACCTATGATGGGAGTACGCCCTGGAGAGATCACCTGATACATTTTGAGCATTGCGCAGCCTTGAACCGGTGGACGCCAGGGGAGAAGGGACAGCACTTGGCCGTGTCCCTGCGGCGGCCAGCACAACAGGTTCCCTCCAGTCTGAAGATGGAACCGGGGGAGGCAAATTTCATCTGCCTACGTGATGCCTTGGAGAGACGCTTCGCACCGCCTAACCAAACAGAGTTGTATAAGTCCAAGCTGAAGTCAAGGCGACGACAGAGGGGAGAAGGCCTACCCGAACTGGGCCAAGCTCTGGTGAGACTCAGCCAGATGGCCTACCCAGACGCCGGTGATGAGGTCCAAGACACCCTGGCCCGTGACCAATTCTCTGAGGCAATTGGAGATGACTTACGGTTTAAAGTCTGGCAGTGCCGCCCGAAGTCCTTAGGTGAGGCTGTGCATGCCGCAGTGGAAGTAGAGGCCCTCCAGGACGCACAGCGGCGACGCCCTGACCCCACGGCGAGAGTCGCCGTTGGAGAAG
Organism: Hanleya hanleyi; assembly: GCA_036873755.1. Taxonomy (NCBI): domain Eukaryota; kingdom Metazoa; phylum Mollusca; class Polyplacophora; order Lepidopleurida; family Hanleyidae; genus Hanleya; species Hanleya hanleyi. Next base: position 48,121 of record JAVTVY010023706.1, read on the forward strand.
ATATATCTCCTGAACCTCCAGATTATAAAGAGAACGAGACAGCCCGTCTTCGAGCAAAGGTTGCTATCCTGAGGGAAGAACTTGAGAGGCGCTTCCCAGGAGAGGGACTCTCAAGTTCAAGGCGGGGGCAGAGGACGAGACGACAACCACGCCGAGGACGCAGACGTCCATTTACGCAGTGTGGTCGTTCTTCAGAGACCAAAGACGGAGAGACTGCGGCAGCGAGAGTTGTGACCGTAACTCCCCCTAACGATGACTTTGCAGCGGCCCAAGCTGCAGACCCTGAGCTACTACCGGTGATTGAGTGGGTGAAGGCTGGTACCAGACCACGGTGGGACCTAGTCTGCCAACACAGTGGGGTAACGAAAGCGCTGTGGGGAGCCTATGATGCCTTGGCCATGGAAGGAGACCTCCTAGTGCGACGTTGGTATGACGTGCGAGGCCGGGAGAAGGCCAAGTTACTGATAGTCCCGAGGGCCCTTCACAAGATGATACTCAAGGAGTGTCATGAGAGCCCGACTGGGGGACACCTCGGTGTGTTCAAGACACTAAAGATGGTGCGACAAGTGTACACCTGGGTCGGCCTGCAGCGTGACGTTCGACAATGGTGTCGAAGCTGCGACTCGTGCAGCCGGAGAAAGCTGGCCGGGAAGAAGGCCCGGAGTGACAAAAGTCGGAGCCCCCAGAAGATTAAGGAGCGAGATCAGCGAGGAGAGGAAGGGCGTGAGCCTATCTTCTTGTGCCCGTTCGGTTGCGCAGCCTTGAACCGGTGGACGCCAGGGGAGAAGGGACAGCACTTGGCCGTGTCCCTGCGGCGGCCAGCACAACAGGTTCCCTCCAGTCTGAAGATGGAACCGGGGGAGGCAAATTTCATCTGCCTACGTGATGCCTTGGAGAGACGCTTCGCACCGCCTAACCAAACAGAGTTGTATAAGTCCAAGCTGAAGTCAAGGCGACGACAGAGGGGAGAAGGCCTACCCGAACTGGGCCAAGCTCTGGTGAGACTCAGCCAGATGGCCTACCCAGACGCCGGTGATGAGGTCCAAGACACCCTGGCCCGTGACCAATTCTTTGAGGCAATTGGAGATGACTTACGGTTTAAAGTCTGGCAGTGCCGCCCGAAGTCCTTAGATGAGGCTGTGCATGCCGCAGTGGAAGTAGAGGCCCTCCAGGACGCACAGCGGCGACGCCCTGACCCCACGGCGAGAGTCGCCGTTGGAGAAGATATATCTCCTGAACCTCCAGATTATAAAGAGAACGAGACAGCCCGTCTTCGAGCAAAGGTTGCTATCCTGAGGGAAGAACTTGAGAGGCGCTTCCCAGGAGAGGGACTCTCAAGTTCAAGGCGGGGGCAGAGGACGAGACGACAACCACGCCGAGGACGCAGTCGTCCATTTACGCAGTGTGGTCGTTCTTCAGAGACCAAAGACGGAGAGACTGCGGCAGCGAGAGTTGTGACCGTAACTCCCCCTAACGATGACTTTGCAGCGGCCCAAGCTGCAGACCCTGAGCTACTACCGGTGACTGAGTGGGTGAAGGCTGGTACCAGACCACGGTGGGACCTAGTCTGCCAACACAGTGGGGTAACGAAAGCGCTGTGGGGAGCCTATGATGCCTTGGCCATGGAAGGAGACCTCCTAGAGCGACGTTGGTATGACGTGCGAGGCCGGGAGAAGGCCAAGTTACTGATAGTCCCGAGGGCCCTTCACAAGATGATACTCAAGGAGTGTCATGAGAGCCCGACTGGGGGACACCTCGGTGTGTTCAAGACACTAAAGATGGTGCGACAAGTGTACACCTGGGTCGGCCTGCAGCGTGACGTTCGACAATGGTGTCGAAGCTGCGACTCGTGCAGCCGGAGAAAGCTGGCCGGGAAGAAGGCCCGGAGTGACAAAAGTCGGAGCCCCCAGAAGATTAAGGAGCGAGATCAGCGAGGAGAGGAAGGGCGTGAGCCTATCTTCTTGTGCCCGTTCGGTTCGAGTGAGCGGCGAAAGCGTGTAACGGAGCACGGTAAAAGGAAACCCGGGTGGGATGGCCGCTGGGGGGCCCAATACCCCGAGACCCCGGCACTGATGTACTGCCTATACCACCCCGGACCTGGCCGGCTGGACTAGCATAGACGGACCCGGCTGAGCCGAAGGCGGCAGCGTGCCGCATGTTGTCGGTTGTCCAAGCTATGGGACGGGGGCGACGCCACGGCAGAGCCCGGCAGCTACCGGCGGCTGTGGGGCGGCCGCAGAGGCCAGAGGGGGAGCGCCCGAAAGATGAGGTTATTGAGGTGTAGAAGGCGTTGCAGGTGGCAGAGGACGAACCGCGCCTGCTACCTGCGCCAAAAGAGGAACCTGTGATGGTGCCCGCCCCCTGCCAGGAGGAACCGGAGTTCGCCATTTCCCTCCCGGTCAGCATTCCCCGGGACCCCGAGGAGCTAACCCTAGGGACGGGGGTAACGGCCGCCGCCGTCAGCCCCAGAGCCGCAGCCAGTGGCCGTGAGGCCTCCATGCCGGAAGTGATGCCGAGGCTGATACTCCATCCGCCGGTCACAGAGTTCAGCGATGAGGAAAGTGAGGTCGATACCGACGAGGGCGAGGGTGGTGGTGCGGGCGGTACATCCGATGGGTCAGCGCGGGCCACCGACAGGGGCCAGAGTCCGCCTGCCGCGGAGGCCAGGCCAGCGATAAGGCCGGTGAGCCTGGGCGTGGCTCGACCACAACGCGTGCTGGTGCATCGGACTAAGCTTGATGTGGACTCTGTGCGCTTTTCGCCTGCGCCGCGAGTGGAGGAAGGTGTACGACAAATGGGCGTGGACTGAAGAGCATAGCCTTCATGAGGGGAAGCCGACCCCTCCAACTGAGCGTGTAGCCCAGTGGACCTGATGTCGTGGGGCGGCTCTGTTAGCCGCCCATGTAATTCTGTGTATCCCTCCAGGTACTAGAGCGGGAAGGGAGTCGCGAGGAGAGCGGCCGGAACCCCTACAGTACGCCCGCCCACGACGAACCTGGAAGGAAATCTGTTGGACCTAATGTCGTGGTGGCCCGTCCATACCGCCGGAGGCGGGCCACCTTGTAATTTCGCCGGCCCTGATGGCCAGTAATTGGCGAGGAGTTTTGTTTCGATTGATTCGAACTGTACAACTGGAACTGTAGAACTACCCCGGACTGTGGAGCAGGAACGACCATGACGGGGACGTCATGATTTGGAAAGGCGGAAGCAGTGTAACGGTTAACCGTTTGTGTAAAGAACGGTTTGAATATGGAGGGTGACCCAAATGGAATGCGAGGAACGACCTTGACATGTATCGTCAGCGAGGAACAAGGCAGTGTACGGAAATGGAGTCCCCCGTATTTCTCGCTTACCAGAGCAAGACATGAGTTGCCATTTACGTGAAATATTCTCTACAGGTTCTAGATTGGGATGCCATTCTAGTTTATGGACTATGAACTGTAATTTCGCTGTGAGAGACGATCTTTCATTGCAGGCGAAACGTCTCTGTTCGCGAGGAAACTTCCTGTGGGGACTTTTCGGGTGCGGAGAGTGCACACACTATATATTGAGGTGCAGACATTTCAAGCGGGAGCAGACCAAAAAGACAGAGCTGGAGAAAGCACGCCAGGTACAGCCTGAATTGTGTGGTTTTGGCGCACTTTGCGACCGGGTCGCAAATGTAATTGTTTTGGGCTGGGAGTCTAAAAGATTGTAGATCCTGTAGCTAGTGCAACCTGTGAAAACACGTCAATCCAATGCGAATTTGCCGGCTTGCATTTTCAGTGTGGAACCGTGTTTGTGTGTTGTACTATAGTATAGGGAACACGACAGAGTGGGAAGACCGACTGGCGTGTTTATTGTAGTCTGGGGGTATTCTATAATACTGTAACATGACATGTACTACCGCGTAGCACATTCCGGTAAACATGATCAGACGTCAGTATAGAATAAGGATATAGGTCAATACCAGTAGATTGTATGATATCGGCACTGTTGTGCTGAACAGCCCGGGCACTGGGACGTGGTCAGTATTATTTATGTGTCGATGTCATCGGTCGTGAAGCGGTATATGACGGTAATAAGGGACTCCCTCCATCCTCCGATTATATGCAAATGTACTATAAATACAGAGATAATAGAGCCAATCTCTCCTACCGTTATTCGACGACATATCGTGCAGCCCGTTAGGTCTGCGACCGGGTCGCAGAAGGTCGCAGAAAGGTCGCAGACGGTCGCTTAGACGCTGTACGGGTGTGAAAGAGGCCACAGATATTACAGCCAATACAGCAAAGACAAGGCACAGTACAGACGGGCTTCTTCTCCCGAGAAACGTCGATAAATCTTGGAATCGGAGAGCCCTGCGACCGGGTCGCAGAAGGTCGTAGACGGTCGCATAGACGCCGTACGGGTGCGAAAGAGACCACAAAGATTACAGACAGTACAGAAAAGACAAGGCACAGCACAGACGGGCTTCTTTTCCCGATAAACCGTGAAATCTGACAGACCTGCGACCGGGTCGCAGAGGGTCGCAGACTGATTGCGACCGGGTCGCAGAGGCTTGCGACCGGGTCGCAGAGGGTCGCAGAGAGTCGCCATCGACAGTTTACAGACAGTAGTGATGCTACATCGGTACCAGATGAAATGATAACACAATATATACCCAAGTAGTTGTCCTGACGGCCACGGAGGGCGAGCTGTGCGTGTTTCTTACCTGGAGGGTCGTCGTGAAGTTGTGTAGCCACGGGTCGTGTCTATAGACGGGTCGCAGTAGCCGTGTGGGTTGAGACGCCGTGCTATACCTACCTGTGCGGGAAGCAAACTGGTGAGCTGACAAGTTAGGGTCAGGCTCCGACGACTGGGGGTGAAGAAGACGGCGGGCTGCCACATCCGTGGAGAGGCTCCAACGACTGGGGGTATATATTGGGAGAGCGTTACAGCCGTAGCGTTCCGACGACTTGGGGTGAAGAAGACGACGGGCTGCCACATCCGTGGAGAGGCTCCGACGACTGGGTGTCGTGTATGGAGAGAGCGTTACAGCCGTAACGTTCCAACGACGGAAGAAGCCGACTTGCGACCGGGTCGCAGAAGGTCGCAGACGGGTTGCGACCGGGTCGCAGAGGGTCGCAAATACAGTTATCGTGTGGGGAAAGGGCTAGCAACCAGACCGCCCTTGATTACGTGTGACGGGAGAAGAGAAGGGCCAGCAGCCAGGCCGCCCTTATACCCAGAAGAGAAGGGCCAGCAACCAGGCCGCTCTTATCGCGTACCCATACATATTTAAAGCATAACTGTAACTGTACAATTATATGCACACCTCTCTTATATTATTTGTTTATAACATCAAGTTTATTTGCATACACTCTCCTAGTGTCTGTACATATATGTAAATATTATTCTACTGCATAACGTTACATCTCCTTAGACATTCTGTCTAAGCCACGCGGTTCTACGTTATTATCTGTAATCGCGTATACATTTTGTGCAGAATATACCATAATAGACCTTTACATCAGCGTCAGTCATCCTTGTAGTGTTGTGATCATCTCTTCGATCCCCGGATCTCTACTAGTGAAGGGGTTAACTACGGTGACGGCCAGAATGCCAGTGGGCAATCCCGGTTATTGATTCGTTTTCACGTAAACACCACGACTGGTCCTGCTCGTACACGTTACACAAGTAAGAACTTTGAAACTTTGTCGGATTCTTCCAAAATTCGGTATATGCATTCCTCGCGACAAGACATCGATTGGTATTGCGTTTCTGCAAGATCTGCCTAAAGGTGGCGCCACTATGGTTAATTCCATCTTTCTGTGGGTATCCGTGCGAATTCTTCACAAGCAAAAACTTTGAAATGCTTTGTCGGATTAATCCGAAATTCGGCATATGCATTCCTTGCGACCTGACGTCGATTGTTATTGCGTTTAAGCAAGACATGCCTGGAAGTAGCGCCACTCTGGTTCCAATCTTCCATCCGTTCTGTCTTTGCACATGACAAAATCTTCTAAATTTGGTTTCCGGTCAATAACCTGAGAACCGCTCATCGGATTCTTCCCAAATTTGATATACAGATACCATGACATGAGATATTGCATGCTTGGGATTGCGTTTCGCCTACTTGCACCTACAGGTGGTGACACCTGGTAGAAAAATCTAAATTTGGTTTCCGGGCACTAACTTGAGTACTGCTCATCGGATTCTTCTAAAATGTGGCATGCATATACCATGCCAGGAGATGTTGCTCGAGATTGCATTTCGCTCACTTGCACCCAAAGGTGGTGCCCCCAGGTGGCCAAATCCCAAATTCGTTTCCGGGTAATAACTTGAGGACCCCATGTCGGTTTCTTGTCAAATTTGGTTTGCAGATAACATAACATGAGATATCGTTTGATATCGTCTCGCCCACTTGCGCCTACGGGTGGCGCCACCTGACGGCAAAATCTAAATTTGGTGTTATCGGGGTTGTCATGTAAGCATGCTTGCAAACATATATAACAAGGAATTCCCATTACTCGCGTACCAGCTATACCTCATGAGCCAAACAGTAACTCTCATTATGTATGGTATGCCGCAGTTGCCTCCCTCATGTATATCCCCGACACCAACAACGCTCTCAAAACTATCGCTGCCATTTCGGCGGGGGACCTAGCATCCTCTGGCTGCTTATTCGTTTTATTGATCGTTTGTGTATATATAAATTGATGCAATTTTATCACCTTGATCTGTATTGATCCTGTCATATGCCTGCTTCATATGCATCGCAGAAATAATACCAAAAACGCATTGCGTCAATCAACAAGATACACTAATAATACTTATGTAAATTGATTTGCAGCAAATGCATAGTATGTCGCTATCGCCTCATTCGTGTCAAGATAATCAAACCACGGTAAAAAAGTTTTGTGGACAATTCTTATCTAGCTTGAGTGGAATATACTATGAATTAGCCAGTTTGAAATACAGTTCAAATACCTTGAGTGAGAAATTTCCGAACATTACGGTTCGATATTTAACAATACTACTGAAAAGCTAAAATAGAGACAGGGATGACAAGAGCAATCAAAATTGAGAGATGAATGTAGAAAAACTATTCTATCAATTATCGTCGTGCTCACCGGATGTCATTTCTCCTGGGTACAATTCGTATTTTCGTCACAACCAGACATTATTTCCACTTTTCCCGATCTGTTCTTTTCTGTGCAAGTTCATGGTTATTCTTGCTGTTTAGAGGTAACCCAAACCTTGTGGTCGTTTATACGAACATACTCACCTTAAGATGCTTCCGAATAGCGATAAGAGTTAAACAAGCTTCCATATAGGGATGGAGAAAGCAAAAGAAGATTGCGAATTACAAGTCAGGCGAAATTGATAAGCAGTGAAACCATCACCACGTTCTGGAGATTATAGCCACCGGGTTCTATCGCTAAGCCGCTGCGATAAGGATACAAAGGATACAGCTACAGGCCACAGGGGCTCGTTGCCGTTGTTAATTGCTTAATTGAGTTGATTACAGGGGGGTGGGGGGTCCAGGTAGGGAATAAATATTCCCTACATCGACCCTCCGAGGTAGGAAATAAATGTTCCCTACATCGCCACCCCCCCCCCTGTAATGAACCTAATTAACCAATTAACAACGGTAACGAGCCCCTGTGCTAGAATGGTTGTTCACATACCGACTCTGTATTTGAATAACCTTCTAGCTTTGCAAAACTCCGAACACGCGGATGAGGCCGTCTGTATAGTGCCAAGGCCTTCCAGCAGTTCCAAAACCTGGGCACACGAACCATTGAGCCGAGATTCCAGCCAGCCAATCAAACTGTATAGTGGAGCCGCTTAGTATCATTTTTGAGCACTATAGGGACATCATCGCTCCCTCATCCTTTTGCAAAGATATACTGCATATATACGATTGTGGAAAGGGACCGCGCGAAATTGGTGGGAAATAAGATTATAAGTACCAGTGATAGCAACCATACACATGCATCGAACTACATAATACACAACATAATAAAACGTCGGAATAATACAGATATTATTTGCCTTAGAGTACACCACTTCACACCCTGTTTGTCATATCTAAATACAGAATTCTTAGCATATATCTATCGCATACCATTTGGCAGTTATCTGGCATTATAGATGCTTAAAATTGAAGAATATCATTCAACCGTTAGCAATTAATTGTATGAGCGTATTCCAGCTCTGAACTACCCGAATTTAGCTAAAAGTCATATACCGTAGTATATGAAATTTAACTTCACAGTTGAAGTTAAATTTCATATACTACGGTATATGACTTTTAGCTAAATTCGGGTAGTTCAGAGCTGGAATACGCTCATACAATTAATTGCTAACGGTTGAATGATATTCTTCAATTTTAAGCATCTATAATGCTAGATAACTGCCAAATGGTATGCGATAGATATATGCTAAGAATTCTGTATTTAGATATGACAAACAGGGTGTGAAGTGGTGTACTCTAAGGCAAATAATATCTGTATTATTCCGACGTTTTATTATGTTGTGTATTATGTAGTTCGATGCATGTGTATGGTTGCTATCACTGGTACTTATAATCTTATTTCCCACCAATTTCGCGCGGTCCCTTTCCACAATCGTATATATGCAGTATATATTTGCAAAAGGATGAGGGAGCGATGATGTCCCTATAGTGCTCAAAAATGATACTAAGCGGCTCCACTATACAGTTTGATTGGCTGGCTACAGTTTTAACAGCAGTCGAACAGTGCTCTAAATTTCATATACATTCTCCAGGTCACAAACCACTAAATTTTCGCCTTACTTAATATGTAGTAAATTGGCCGAGCACATCTTGAGAAAACTATATTTCCTAATATTCACCGCCACAAATGACCCACCACACCACGTAACCTGGCCTTTCCGCTCAAACATATGGAAAATTCAGCATAAATTCCCCACCATTTTTTCGAGATAAGACCGTCAGAAATAGGGTCATCCAGCCCGACACCATTACGGCAAATTTAGGAAGTGCCAATCAAACTGGCCCAGATATTTTTTCAATTAAAATTTGAAAAGGTGGTTTTGATATATTTGAGAGAGTCAAATATTATAGAAACATTTTAAATACGTCACAGACCATTTCTGGCCCAGTCATGTATAATGGCCAATCAATGTTCGCCGGAAGTCAAGTCTTGATAATAATCTTACACCCAAAAACTTCAATGGAGGTTTGTGACCTCCAATCTGTCCGCTTATTCTGCAAAACTCTTGTATGTTTGGGTATATCAAATCGTCTTTCTGAGCCACGTATATTCCTTAAACATAAACATAAACGTGGTGTATAACCAATCTTAATAAATTAATATCCTATCAATGCTCCCCAATCGTACATGTCGCTATATAGAATCTTACGTATTTCAATTGAATTTGGTGTTCTGAGCGCCCATACCATGGATATTTAATATAGCATTATGACATCATGGTCGCATCTGGACTCATCCATTTACAGTCGGGGATAGGCTCACTGTGTCCACCCCCATGTTTACACCAAAGATCAGTCCATATATTTACCCCGTGTTATGGTGCCATGGTGTTATGTCGGGACCGCGGCAACATGAAAAGACACACCGCCAGCAAGCCGGCTAATTCGGCTGAACCAACCAAAAATTCCTTGTCATCAATTTTCCCTACAAAGCACTATGAAGCGTTCTCGGGATTGGTTAACACGTGAGTTACTGCAAGCCTGTTAGATCCTACAAGCGACAGTATCCAAATGGGGAGCAGATAGGATTTAATTTTAATTAGATTGGGTGTATAACAGACAATTGCTAGAGTATAATCGATGTATGAAGACAGTCACGATGTTTTTAGCACCCTTGAGAGGAGGCAAGATTTTTGAAGGGCTCAAAGGTAAATGTTTATATTCATATCATCCCATTTGTGTTGTAAATACAATCTGGTGGCACTCTCGTCGATCCCATTGTGGGATATCCGCATATCTGTCATCTACAATGATTTGGCACCAGCCAAAGATATGGAAAGCATCGTTGTCGGACTTTTGATTTATTCTCAAGTAATCAATGTAAAGTCGTTTACATGAATTCCATGTAAAAGTGCCCATCATCAAAAACGACCTTTTTCGCCGAAATTTCACCCCACATGTTTTCGTAGGCCTTATATTAGCTTGCTGTTTATATTAGCATGCTGTTTTCTCTATTCGCTTCATATGATCTTCAGGAAGACACTAATAACACAGAAGTTATGTTGGCGATTTTTTTCCAACAATTTATAAAACTTCATGGTCTACTCGGGAAATTTTACTGCAAATTTTACTGCAAAATTTTACTACTAAACTGTAATCTTTAGACAAAATAACAAAAGACAAAACAGAAGGCTCATTTCTAAAAATTATTTAAAAAAATTTGATATATCTTCATAACAAATTTACAGTGAACACGTTTATATATTTGGAATCCTTAAGACATGCGCTTTCAACATATATATACATTACCATAGCTAAAAGGCATTCTTGTAGCTGTGTGAAGACAAATGCTGGAGGGTGTGTAAAAATGTCAGCAGGAGAATCTCCGCGTCAATAATCCAAACACCGATTTCATATAACAGCATTAGCACCAAATTAAAAGCAGCAACAATCACTGTTCATGAGACACTATTAGCATCAAAATTCAAGAACGCAGTGATCTTCTGATGTGGAGAAGTAGTATAAGAAAAAATAACAAATAGCCTTCTTGACTTTCTACATTATTATATTTCGACTGCATATATATATGTATTACGCCTGCTTGGAATTTGGTGTTAACAACGTCTTTTGAATACGGCAATTCTTAAGATGGCCGACAGATGGGTACTGAGCGTCGGATCTTACTTTTGTACTGCATGTCGCTCCAGTCATTCACAACTGGACGAAGAATAATGCCAGAAACTTGCTATAGCTGCAACATGAATCTACAGCGGAAATCCGTATGGCATTTTGGTCATTCAAACGTCTAGATCTAGATCAGAAAGAAAGAAGCAGCGACTTTGTATTGATTATCGGTGACAAAACCAGAAGGCAGGGAAGGATACCTGTCATATCTTCTATTGGCTGGTGCAAATATATTGTAGACGATTGATATGCGGGTAACCTACCATGGGGTCGACCAAAAGGATACCAGGTTGTATTTGTAACACAAATGGGAAGATACAAATATAAGCGTATGCCTATGAGACGTGCAACTATAGTAGTAGGGGAAGCGTATCGCAGGTATTACACATCCTCCCAAATCCACATTGCCTCCCCAATCCACCGAGCGCTGTCATACGTCATTAACAATTTCTATTAGTATAAATTATTGCGTCTGGATATTAATAAATTATATACGTTATAATTTACCTGAATATTTTTAGCATAGATCTACATATGACATTATCAATAAATTCTCCGAATTTATACGATAATCGTTAATAACGATTCAAAACACGGAGTATATTTTAGGTTTCATTCCGCTTTTACAAGAAGGGTGTTATTTCGATATATATTTTTATGTAGTATAGATTTATGATATTATTAATAATTTCTCCGAATCTGTACGTTAATCATCCATATATGAGCTCTATATCGTAGACTATTAATTTTTACAAATTGCAATTAGCATTACCAAACACTCGACTGATAATTACGGTATATATATATTTAACCTCGCTATACAGATAGGAGGCGGTCATGGTACATAATTGTATTGATTTTAGCCCCTGTCAATGCGAAGGGGTGTATAGCGGTAACAGCCGTGATTGAATAAACAGAGATGCCGTGGTTTGGTTATAGACAAGTGTTTCAATTATCGCCCTCATAACTCGATTGCAATTAGTATATGATAATATTGGGGGTTCGAATGTTTATATTTACAGACCGATATCGATTTAATTAGGGCAATTATACAATACAATCAACGTATAGCGGGAGTTCAAAGGGTATACCGTGAAATAGATCATTATTTGAGAATCGTTTGTCGAAATATATATACCTCTAATAGAATTCAATTAATATCTTACTTCCGAATGGCGAATTTACTGAAAAATACTATCAAACCTAAAGAATCGTACGTCAGTATTGTAATTTTATTACGATCTACTCGCAGATAATACCGATACGTTTTTATTATACGACTTTGTCGATATAACGCTGTACATAGCGAACGGCGTTGTAAATGTTCGATTATAACTGATTTGAATACAAGGGCTACTCACTTTTAATATTTCAACTCTATATTTTTTATAGGCTAACAATTCTACGTGGGCCGGATTCGTACGAGAAAATGAGGATATTTAAGGTAGTTCCGGTTGACCTAGTTTGGAGGATGTATTCGCCATAGATGGGGTTGTTGAAACACGGCCCGTTTATAATGACGATGATTGGAATCTGAATATAAGAAGTCCGACGACTATTCTCCTAAATAATTCCCCTTCACTTCCGGAGATTAAAACACGTAAATGTGTGGACGAATTATCCCGTTTATTCTCGCCCAGAGTTTGCAAAAACTGTAATCAGTCATTAGACGTGGAAGTTTGTGGAAAATGTCGAGTTAGTTTATGCAGAGAGTGCGCGTGTTTTGCCCGACAGGTGTCATTCGGGGTTTTTATGTGTCCAACCTGTTGTAGTTGTCAGTTTTGTCGCTATTGGAGAATGAAGCAATCGAAATAATCAAAACCAGTAGTAACAATAAAGAGCTGCCACACCTATCTATGGATGGTATATTTATTATCATTGGATACTCGTTGTAACCGACTATCGTCCATATAAAGTCATATCGAAACGACTCTGGACGGGGACTGAAAGAAAGAAGAACACAACTTCGGTTGTTAAAGTTCAAAGTATATATTTATTTATACAAATGAATTTAGTAATGACCGTTACAAAACGAAAATACAACTGAGCTAGCCTAGTACACAAACGCCGATTGCATTTCCATAACCCTGTGAAAGAGCTGAGGGTATATCGATAACGAACGCAACGGTACGCCCTGGTGGCGAAATCAACTAATCAAGAGGTTTGATCGGTTGTCTTGTGTACTCGCGCGGTAAAAGTCAGTTTATTAAGAATTTACGCATCTCAGCGGCAGATTCTTCGGCTTCATCGTTTGATAAGTCATCTTCCTCACGCATCCGTTTCTTAGTCGCCATTACTTTCTGATGAATCGGGTGCTGTCGTAGTTTTCTCCATAACCTTAAATTACGGACGTAGATATTTCGGAACCTCGTCTGTATTCTAGGTAAAAGCTTGTCATATGCCATCTGATGCGCAATTGGTTCATCCATTCCGCCTTCTTCGTAAACTTCCGCAAGATCGTTTATATCGGATTCATGATCATCAATCGCTTCATCCGCGAAGAGATCCCACAAACACTCGTCATCCTCGACGTCATCATTGTCACCAGCAGTATCATCATTATCGTCATCATCATCATCCGTAACTTCTCCGTCATCATCAGCGTCGTCACCATTACCTTCACCATCATTGTCATCATCATTATCTTCACCATCGGCGTCAGTAGCGTCGGTATCATTTTGATCACCATGGTAGCCAAAAGTTTGACCTGGAGTATATGTATTTTTACCATTACTACCGGAACTGGAAAAATCGTCCCGCATGGTGATACGACCTTTCGCATGGTAATACGACCGTCGTAGGCTCACTCACCGTCATCGTATAGGGTTGCTCTACTCTACTTGTTGGACCTATAGCAGGACTCGGTGGTGTCTCTTGTCTATGCATTAGACGCATATGTCTGAGCATATTGTCGCGACGAGAGAGTGTCTTCCGACAGAACGGACATGAACTCGACATGGTTCCCGGTCAGAGGGCGGATACAGACTGGGACTAATGCTCTACAAACGACCTTATATGATCACTCACTCACTCACTCACTCACTCACTCACTGTCCCCAAAAGTTCATGAAAAGTTCTTAAAAGTTCCCAAAGCTCATGAAAAGTTCTTAAAAGTCCAGGAAAGTCCAAGAAAAGTCACTCACTCACTCACTCACTCACTCACTCACTGTCCCCAAAAGTTCATGAAAAGTTCTTAAAAGTTCCCAAAGTTCATGAAAAGTTCTTAAAAGTCCAGGAAAGTCCAAGAAAAGTCCCTCACTCACTCACTCACTCACTCACTGTCCCCAAAAGTTCATGAAAAGTTCTTAAAAGTTCCCAAAGTTCATGAAAAGTTCTTAAAAGTCCAGGAAAGTCCACGAAAAGTCCCTCACTCACTCACTCTCTCACTCACTCACTCACTCACTTACTCACACTCTGACTGACCCTCGCATATATCGGTTGCGCATTAGCGCATCTGCGGTCTCATTGACACCAGGGGCGCTGTTGACCTACTTGTGACGTCATCTGTCGTATTGACCACTCGTGGCCCTGGTGACAAAAGCTGGAACTAGTGAGAGATAACTCCGGGCTGACCAGACAGTGATCTTTGTTGTACCATTATTAATATCCGATATTGTAAAAGGTTATCTTTGAGTATATTGACACCAGGGGCGCCATCAGGTCACCATTATTAATACCCATAAAGGGGACAAGGAGGTTAACAGCGCCCCTGGTGTCAATATGCTCAAAGATAACCTTTTACAATATCGGATATTAATAATGGTACAACAAAGATCACTGTCGGGTCAGCCCGGAGTTATCTCTCACTAGTTCCAGTTTTTGTCACCAGGGCCACGAGTGGTCAATACGACAGATGACGTCACAAGTAGGTCAACAGCGCCCCTGGTGTCAATGAGACCGCAGATGCGCTAATGCGCAACCGATTTTGCGAGGGTCAGTCAGAGTGTGAGTGAGTGAGTGAGTGAGTGAGTGAGGGTCTTTTCTTGGACTTTCCTGGACTTTTAAGAACTCTTCATGAACTTTGGGAACATTTAAGAACTTTTCATGAACTTTTGGGGACAGCGAGTGAGTCAGTGAGTGAGTGAGTGAGTGAGGGACTTTTCTTGGACTTTCCTGGACTTTTAAGAACTTTTCATGAGCTTTGGGAACTTTTAAGAACTTTTCATGAACTTTTGGGGACAGTGAGTGAGTGAGTGAGTGAGTGAGGGACTTTTCTTGGACTTTCCTGGACTTTTAAGAACTTTTCATGAACTTTGGGAACTTTTAAGAACTTTTCATGAACTTTTGGGGACAGTGAGTGAGTGAGTGAGTGAGTGATCATATAAGGTCGTTTGTACAGCATTAGTCCCAGTCTGTATCCGCCCTCTGACCGGGAACCATGTCGAGTTCATGTCCGTTCTGTCGGAAGACACTCTCTCGTCGCGACAATATGCTCAGACATATGCGTCTAATGCATAGACAAGAGACACCACCGAGTCCTGCTATAGGTCCAACAAGTAGAGTAGAGCAACCCTATACGATGACGGTGAGTGAGCCTACGACGGTCGTATTACCATGCGGAAGGTCGTATTACCATGCGGGCGGAAGTATTGTCCATGGGGACGATTTTTCCAGTTCCGGTAGTAATGGTAAAAATACATATACTCCAGGTCAAACTTTTGGCTACCATGGTGATCAAAATGATACCGACGCTACTGACGCCGATGGTGAAGATAATGATGATGACAATGATGGTGAAGGTAATGGTGACGACGCTGATGATGACGGAGAAGTTACGGATGATGATGATGACGATAATGATGATACTGCTGGTGACAATGATGACATCGAGGATGACGAGTGTTTGTGGGATCTCTTCGCGGATGAAGCGATTGATGATCATGAATCCGATATAAACGATCTTGCGGAAGTTTACGAAGAAGGCGGAATGGATGAACCAATTGCGCATCAGATGGCATATGACAAGCTTTTACCTAGAATACAGACAAAGTTCCGAAATATCTACGTCCGTAATTTAAGGTTATGGAGAAAACTACGGCAGCACCCGATTCATCAGAAAGTAATGGCGACTAAGAAACGGATGCGTGAGGAAGACGACTTATCAAACGATGAAGCCGAAGAATCTGCCGCTGAGATGCGTAAATTCTTAATAAACAGACTTTTACCGCGCGAGTACACAAGACAACCGATCAAACCTCTTGATTAGTTGATTTCGCCACCAGGGCGTACCGTTGCGTTCGTTATCGATATACCCTCAGCTCTTTCACAGGTTATGGAACTGAAATTGACGTTTGGGTATTAAGATTACTCAGTTTGTATTTTCGTTTTGAAACTGTCATTACTAAATTAATTTGTATAAATAAATATATACTTTGAACTTTAACAATCGAAGTTGTGTTCTTCTTTCTTTCAGCCCCCGTCCAGAGTCGTTTCGATATGACTTTATATGGACGATAGTCGGTTACAACGAGTATCCAGTGATAATAAATATACCATCCATAGATAGGTGTAGCAACTCTTTATTGTTATCACCAGTTTTGATTTTTTGGAAAGTTTCATTCGCCAATAACCACAAAACTCACAACTACAACAGGTTGGACACATAAAAACCCCGAATGACACCTGTCGGGCGAACCACGTACAATCTCGACATAAACTAACTCGACATTTTCCGCAAACTTCGACGCCTAATGACTGGTTACAGTTTTTGCAAACTCTGGGCGAGAATAAACGAGATAATTCTTCTATACATTTGCGTGTTTTAATCTCCGGAAGTGAAGGGGAATTATTTAGGAGAATAGTCGTCGGACTTCTTATATTCAGATTCCAATCATCGTCATTATAAACGGGCCGTGTTTCAACAGCCCCATCTATGGCGAATACATCCTCCAAACTAGGCCAACCGCAACTACCTAAAATGTCCTCATTTTCTCTTACGAATCCGGCCCACGTAGAATTGTTAGCCTATAAAAAATATAGAGTTGAAATATTAAAAGTGAGTAGCCCTTGTATTCAAATCAGTTATAATCGAACATTTACAACGCCGTTCGCTTTGTACAGCGTTATATCGACAAAGTCGTATAATAAAAACGTATTGGTATTATCTGCGAGTAGATCGTAATAAAATTACAATACTTACGTACGATTCTTTAGGTTTGATAGTATTTTTCAGTAAATTCGCCATTCGGAAGTAAGATATTAATTGAATTCTATTAGAGGTATATATATTTCGACAAACGATTCTCAAATAATGATCTATTTCACGGTATACCCTTTGAACTCCCGCTATACGTTGATTGTATTGTATAATTGCCCTAATTAAATCGATATCGGTCTGTAAATATAAACATTCGAACCCCCAATATTATCATATACTAATTGCAATCGAGTTATGAGGGCGATAATTGAAACACTTGTCTATAACCAAACCACGGCATCTCTGTTTATTCAATCACGGCTGTTACCGCTATACACCCCTTCGCATTGACAGGGGCTAAAATCAATACAATTATGTACCATGACCGCCTCCTATCTGTATAGCGAGGTTAAATATATATATACCGTAATTATCAGTCGAGTGTTTGGTAATGCTAATTGCAATTTGTAAAAATTAATAGTCTACGATATAGAGCTCATATATGGATGATTAACGTACAGATTCGGACAAATTATTAATAATATCATAAATCTATACTACATAAAAATATATATCGAAATAACACCCTTCTTGTAAAAGCGGAATGAAACCTAAAATATACTCCGTGTTTTGAATCGTTATTAACGATTATCGTATAAATTCGGAGAATTTATTGATAATGTCATATGTAGATCTATACTAAAAATATTCAGGTAAATTATAACGTATATAATTTATTAATATCCAGACGCAATAATTTATACTAATAGAAATTGTTAATGACGTATGACAGCGCTCGGTGGAATTGGGAGGCAATGTGGATTTGGGAGGATGTGTAATACCTGCGATACGCTTCCCCTACTACTAACTATCCCGCTATAGTTCAAAAAGGATTAGAAACATCGTGACCGTCTTCATATATCGAGTATACTTTTATAATTTAAAATGATGCCCTGGTTCATGTTATTACCTTGGACAGGAGATAGACTGGCTCAAATAACGATTTAGCCAAAGGATTCAGTCAATCACGCGTTTGGTGGACAACTTGGAGTACGTATATAAATGTTAGAGAACCATTCAACTTCAAATACATGAAAAGTTCAATAGATAAACTTGATAGATGAACTATGGTACAGCCGATTTTAACTAAATTCAGAGAGCTGGGTGCTATAATGTTCTCATTCGATTGTCAGTGGTTGATTGCTGTTCTTCCATGGCTAGATTTTTTCTTTACAACCATATCGGCATGCTTCAACTATTCATTGACAGTTACAGTTTCAGTATGGGTTAACATAGGCATTCAGTTTTCACTGATAGTAACTTTGTATCAATTTGTCATATTTTTCGATGATATTTTCAGAACATACATGTATATAGTATGAGCACATCATATATCATATATGATATATGATATATATATATATAACATAGGGGCCGTATGAACCCATGTACTTTAAGATCCTCATGGTAATCATATGAACAGTCACAATCAAAGCGTGACTGAGATACATCATTCTTTAGATGACAACTTTGCAACGAATATTATGGATTAAGAATACTGATCAGCGATACGGATTTGATATTTTGGAACAGCATGATGTCTTGCCGGCATCATTGAAAACTGTTGACCGCTTCTCCCTTGCAGGAAACAAATGCTGGAGGGTGTGTAAAAATGTCAGCAGGAGAATCTCCGCGTCATTAATCCAAACACCGATTTCATATAACAGCATTAGCACCAAATTAAAAGCAGCAACAGTCACTGTTCATGAGACACTATTAGCATCAAAATTCAAGAACGCAGTGATCTTCTGATGTGGAGAAGTAGTATAAGAAAAAATAACAAATAGCCTTCTTGACTTTCTACATTATTATATTTCGACTGCATATATATATGTATTACGCCTGCTTGGAATTTGGTGTTAACAACGTCTTTTGAATACGGCAATTCTTAAGATGGCCGACAGATGGGTACTGAGCGTCGGATCTTACTTTTGTACTGCATGTCGCTCCAGTCATTCACAACTGGACGAAGAATAATGCCAGAAACTTGCTATAGCTGCAACATGAATCTACAGCGGAAATCCGTATGGCATTTTGGTCATTCAAACGTCTAGATCTAGATCAGAAAGAAAGAAGCAGCGACTTTGTATTGATTATCGGTGACAAAACCAGAAGGCAGGGAAGGATACCTGTCATATCTTCTATTGGCTGGTGCAAATATATTGTAGACGATTGATATGCGGGTAACCTACCATGGGGTCGACCAGTAGGATACCAGGTTGTATTTGTAACACAAATGGGAAGATACAAATATAAGCGTATGCCTTTGAGACGTGCAACTATCCCGCTATAGTTCAAAAAGGATTAGAAACATCGTGACCGTCTTCATATATCGAGTATACTTTTATAATTTAAAATTATGCACTGGTTCACGTTATTACCTTGGACAGGAGATAGACTGGCTCAAATAACGATTTAGCCAAAGGATTCAGTCAATCACGCGTTTGGTGGACAACTTGGAGTACGTATATAAATGTTAGAGAACCATTCAACTTCAAATACATGAGAAGTTCAATAGATAAACTTGATAGATGAACTATGGTACAGCCGATTTTCACGAAATTCAGAGAGCTGGGTGCTATAATGTGCTCCTTCGATTGTCAGTGGTTGATTGCTGTTCTTCCATGGCTAGATTTTTTCTTTACAGCCATATCGGCATGCTTCAACTATTCATTGACAGTTACAGTTTCAGTATGGGTTAACATAGGCATTCAGTTTTCACTGATAGTAACTTTGTATCAATTTGTCATATTTTTCGATGATATTTTCAGAACATATATAGTATGAGCACATCATATATCATATAAACAAAGCATATTTTATGTAGTTGCTTTATTTCTAGTTTAAGCACTTGTTCCACTTTCTACATTGAAGTTTGTGGGTCAGAGTGAAACAATGACAATTTCTGGACTTCGATCGTCATAAGCATGTTTTCCAGTTGTAATGAATTATTTCCGTTGATATACCGAAAATGAACAAAAATATTAAATATATTACAGATATGTACAAATCATTGGTTGACTCACTTGATAAATTGTTTCCTTTTAACTTTGAAAACAAAAAGTGAAATGTGCCAATTCATCGATGAGAATCCTTGGCTAGAGCTGCTGTGACAGAGATCGGCAGCTATTCGCCAAGCGTTATGTAATTCTAACAGCTTATTTGTCGGTGACCTTTCGTCCGAACCGGTATTTCTCATCGTCCCTACACATGATTCCTTCACTTAGCTAGGCAGATCGAATTGAGGTAGCTATGTGAATTAGTCGTGTAGAGTACGATGGTATTTCTCTGCTAGCTGTATATATTAACCTGCGGGTTAGCACAAACGAATGACGTCATCCCAAAATACACATTTGTGTTATCATGCCCAGCTATTGAAGCAAAATGACTGAAGCACGATGATTGGATGAGGCTAAGAATGACTGTCGGTGTGTACATACAGATAACAAGTACCGATTTATTATGGAGAAAATGAGAATCTGTCTGTGCTCCATGCAGGAAATTATTTCGTCCAATGGTATATCAGCGAAAACATTTTGCCCGGCACTACACACAATAGTTGCCCCATGTTGTTGCAAACTTTAACTCTTGGGGACAGATCGCAAATACGGAAGTTGTAATTCTCTGTTCCTTGTAGTTCAAGATGATAGTACGGGATAACTCGTTCAGCTATTGTAAAGAAGAGATATAATAGGCTGTATAACATGAGAAACCATAGAGGCTCATTTCCTTGATTCTAACCTGAAATAAGTGTCATCCACAATTTTAACATTAGACAGAGTGCGTGTATGGAAGAGGGAGAAATCCGGTGAAAATAGTTGAAGTGAATTTCGAACATCTATAATGCGAGATAACTGCCCAATGTTATGCGAGATATGTATGAAATTGCTGGGAATCTTGAATTTAAATATGACAGATTATGAGGGACAGGGATGTACTTTAAATAGAATCATATTCGTATTTTCTCGACGCATATTCTCTGATTCATCGAGTATTGGATACGGAGGGCCAAATAATCAGAAGTTATCAAAGAGAAAACTTAAGTTAACGGTCGAAAACCTAGGTTATCTAGCAGACAAACCCGAGTTTCTCTTTCAACATCGAGTTTCTTCTTTATTTTGAACACTCGTCCAGAAAACTTAAGTTATCATTCGATGGCGAAATGGCGAAAATGCCCCCTACCAAACTTTCTGCGCTATTTCCGGAACAACAAACAATGGAGAGCTGAAACTCCGTGACTTTATAGTTTATCTTATTTGGGAAATTTTGAACCTATTTCCATGACCTCCCAAGCAGAGCATCATGGGTAAATTCAAGATGGCGACCACGTGGAGTACCAGAAAAGTGATTTTTGTTTCGTCATATTTCTTCAAAATTTTTGCTTTTCCGCGATGAAAAATGGGGAAAAACTATTTTATTTCACATTACATTAATATATACTAATTTATCATGCAGTTTTGCGGAGAAATTGCATAAATAAAAAATTCGGAAAATCTGACCGAAAAATCGACCAAGAATGCCGTTTTTGAAAATGACTGACGTCACTGTGACGTCATCGAAGCGGCCATCTTGGATTTTTTTTTTACATTTTCTGGTAGAGCTTGACCCAAGGGTATGATGTGGTAAGTTTCAGCCCCCTAGCTCAAGGGGTAAGAAAAATAATTAGGGGGAGGGGCATTTCGTCCATCTCCAGGCCAAGATACTTTCCAAAAAGCCCAGGCCAGATAGGGTTAATATAGATCTGGGTATATACTGTATGACCGAGACTAGGTTACACAGCAAAATTAGCGTCAATACTGTTTCAGTACATTTTCAGCAAAGTACTGAAACAGTACTGAAATATAACTGCACCGAAACAGTACTGATACATAACAGTACTGATTCAGTACTGTAATATTTCAGTACTGATTCAGTGCTTTGGTAGAAATGTACTGAAACAATACTGATGCTATGTATACAAGCAGTCAATTATCATAGACTGGGAAATGGTACTCAGAACTACGCCTGCAATCAGTTTAATAGCTATATATATGATGCAGACTGAATTGGGGGAAATGATCTTCTTGTAATTCAACTATTCGGTCAATAGTCCTGGCAAACTGTTTGACCCATAACAAATTGCAACAGAATTTATTTCACTGGTATGCATTTGTAATAGGTTCCAAGAACAACATACTAAAGTCTATCAAATTCTATTTGATGGAGCTACGACATTTTTTAAACAAAAATACTCCGTCTTATAATATATAATAGGCCATTATGAGTAGTAGGTAGCAACCCGATCCAGTTACGTTTTCCAGGGAGGTAACTCTTGGTTCCCTTTTTTCCCAGGTTAAAGGTATAGGGAACTCCCCATCATCTCCCCAAGAGTTCCGCCAGGGGAGGGAGTTCCGCCAGGGGGCGCCACCAGCTCAAGGTCAGTATTCTTCCGCGGTGATGCGGTCTGGTGGTGATGCGGTCGCGGGAAAAAGCTTCCGCGGAGAAAAAGTAGTCCCCAGACTTCAAATACGCTGCATGGTCCGATTGGGTCGAGTGAGGTATCAAAGTGAAGCATTCGTGAAGGGGCATCCAGTCATGGGTGGGTGTATTTAAATTAGGATTTTTTCCCGAAACTATAAAAAGCGGAACACGGACTTTACCCCTAAAATAGGGGAAAACACCTATCACCTCTAGCCAAAAGGGCTAATATCGGTCCCCGGGCTTATCGGGGCCTGCCTATCAAGTCTATGGGGTGGGTGCATGTAAAATTAGGATTTGTCCCCGAAACTATAAAAAGCGGAATACGGACTTTACCCCTAAACTAGGGGAAAACCCCTATCACCTCTAGCCAAAAGGGCTAATATCGGTCCCCGGGCTTATTGGGGCCTGCCTATCCAGTCAATGGGGTGGGTGCATGTAAAATTAGGATTGTTTTCCGAAAATATAAAAAGCGGAACTCGGACTTTACCCCTACAATAGGGGTCTGTATTATACAATATAAGGGAAAATGGCTGTATGGGGTATGGGGATGGTCAATTTTCTTCGTGGGCTTTACTATGGCTTGTGGGGTCGCGTTTTTCTCGTCTCGCCAAGAAAATGACAATGGGAAGGGTCCCGGAGCGAATCGGTGAAATTTTGGGGAAAAGTCACCGCGGTCTGTATATAGGCCCATAGGCTGGCTATATGGGGTATAGGTTCAACCTGGGAAATTCACACACGTTCATTGTGGTATGAGCTGTTTGGATTTGTTTTTCACGTCTCGTCATTTAGAACACGATGGGAAGGGGGCTATCTCAATGAAGCTTCCATCCAAGTTTGGTGAAATTCCATCCAGTAGTTCTCAAGATATCTTGCAGACAAGGCAAGGGGACGGACAGACATCCATCCAGACATCCATCCATCCAGACAGACAGACAGCACAAACACTAGTTTGGGGAGACATAATTATCTAGACGAGTAAACTGCTTCTGGCAAGTTGTGCAAGTGAACATCTTGGTGGTTGACAGAGTGTCTGATGAAACGGCAAGGCCGCTTCCCTTTTATAGCACGCTAGCTGGTGATCTATTTTTAGCACACTCAGTTCAACTATCCCCAAGTCGAGGGCCGAGCCGTGACATCTTCGGTAACCTCCGTGTCTCTTCGTCTATATAGGTGTATAAAAGTGGGAATGTTTAGGGCAATGCTGCATTCATTGGCCTGCTTGACCTGACCAGCCTGAGCCTGCCTCACAAGCCTGAGCCTGCCTCACCGGAGCTAAACCATGAGACGAGGAGAAAGATTTTCCAGGGGATCCTCCGGCGCTGTTATCTTTGTTGTTGTTGTTGCTCTCTTTTTTGGACTAACCCGTCAGAATAGTACGTATCACGGACTACACCCGTAGAGCTACGTCTAGGCGCGCATGTGTGACATGGTCTATAAAACACGTCTCTCTGGATCCTACACCTCCATTTCTACGGTTGCAGAGCCATGACGGACACCCGTCCCTATGCGACTCGCATTTTACAGCATGCGACCGTGGTTAATTCACTCAGGGGGCTAGACTAGGCTGTCGTTTCCATTCTGCTGCGCAGGTCACGTGGGTTGTGACGTCACTTCCGGGTTTCACCTCCAAACCCAGAAGAGTTCCAATGTTCTCTTAGACGTCGGATGTTCAACCTCCGGGGTTTTTCCCGGCCCGGCCCGGCCCGGCCCGCCCCGGCCGCAGCGCGCGCGCGGATTATCCGGAAGTGCGCGGCATCACCGGCAGTGCACGGATGAATGTCGGATCAAAAGGTCAAATGCTGTATTATACAGTATATGTCCTGTATTATACCAAATCTGTGCTGTATTATACCATATCTGTCCTGTATTGTACCATATATGTCCCGCATTATACAGTATATGTCCTGTATTATACCAAATCTGTGCTGTATTATACCATATCTGTCCTGTATTGTACCATATATGTCCTGTATTATACAATATATGTTCTGTATTATACCATCGCATAGCGGTTGTCGTGAATAACAACAAGTTCAGCAATGTTCATACAGTTTATTATCTCCAATGTTACATCATACCCAGGCTGGGGGAGCCGCCCTGGGTATGTTTAGTATGTTCACAGCAAAACAAATTGAAATATCAAACACCATGTTTTATTATTTAACGCACCGTCACATTAGGTACAAGTGTTTACTGAGCTCAAGTCAACGATCAGCATGTAGACATAGAGAGTATGTACGGCATGTTATGGTATTCATCAGTGCACGAGTGACGCATTCAACCGATGGCGGTGGTCGGTCAGCTTGGTAAGGAAAAACGTAACATTGGTCACCCTCTCCACTGTCCACTTGGTGTTGGGTCGTTGTTGTTGGGCCCATTCCAAGGGATCCACGGTGTCCAGTTTCTCCAGCATCGTCTCTAGTGACCTCCAGTTAATGATGGTAAACGGCTGGTCAAACACATAGATGTTACTTCTCGGGTAAAAGTATCGGACTTGGATTGTCTCCTTATGCTGCAGCACATAACCAAACGCCCGATTCAATTTGAAGGCCGTAGTTTGATCTTTGAAGATGGTTTCCACGTAGGTGCATAGACGGGTGAGGTTGGTCAGTGGGAAATTGTAGATATCTTGAATAGGGCGATGACGGTGGAAACAGTGCCGTGTCATGGACCAATGGCGCCGATCGATGTCACTCACTGGATGGTTGTCCTGTAAGAGATCGCTAGGAACATTTATGGGCTCGTCCAGAAAATGTTTGATGTTGTCAGGCGTATGACTCGAAACCGTAACGGTGGGGTCCGGCTGGAAATCCAGGTTCTTCTGAACTGTGGGTATAGGCGGGCTCTCCGTCATCGCATCACCAGTGGCGTTCGCCTCCCCGGGCTTATCTTCACTGGGTCTGACTTTCCGCGGCTCCTCTTCAGTAGGAAGTTGTCGCCCAGACCGTAGAGACGGGACATGAATCAAACGCTGATGCCGTCTTAACTGACTGCGTCGTTTGAAGAGTTGACCACAATCCTTACATTGTTCCGTCGCGCCCTGGTAGAATGAGCGTTCGTGGCGCAGTAAATGATCCTCCCGATTAAATGACCGTGCGCAGGTTATACAAGTATACCGTGCATCGTTGTGGGTGGAGGTCTCGTGGCGTCGTAAACTAGAGGTTCCGCTTTGACCCTTGAGTTGGCGCTCCGGCATGAAGCCTATGCTGGTTGTTTTTTTAAGCAAAAACATACGTCTCCCCCAACCTCCCACCTTGCCTTGAGTGGGCACATAATTTAAGGGAAAGTGCTATCAAATGAATGTAACAATAAGTATCCTAAACGAAGCTGCGCAAATAAAAATATTAATTACAAAGAGGCGATTTTTATTGTTGCAGTAACCCAGTGAGGAGTCGGGATTTATATAGCAATGAGTGGATTGTCGACATCTACAGCGTCCAACCAATGTGAAATACATGTAATTGTGAAGCATCAACTATTTCGAAACTGATCACATTATAGGAAAGATGCAAAACATACAAGAGCCACACCTATAGTTTACATGCTGTACCGTATAGAAGTTTCATGCATCTGCCTTCAGTAGTTTCCAAGATATGGAGTGAACAAAAATTGGACAGACAGATAAGCACATTTTGCATGGACCCACGCAAGCACTAGCTCACTCATAAGGCCATTTCAATGAAGCTTCCATCCAAGCTTGGTGAAATTCCGTCGAGTAGTTCTCCAGATATCTTGCAGACAAGGTATGTATAGACATGAACAATTAGATGGACGGACGGACGATGGACATGGATAAATGCACACACACACCCAAACCTAATCAAATGAGGGGGCTATCCCAATGAACCTTCCATCCAAGTTTGGTGAAATTCTGTCCAGTAGTTCTTCAGATATCTTGCAGAAAGGGCCTGTATATACATATACATGTACAAGTACATGGACAGACGGACGGACACCGAACATGGACGAACGCACACACAAACCAAAACCTAATCAGATGAGAGGACTATCCCAATAAAGCTTCCATCCAAGTTTGGTGAACTTCCGTCACGTAGTTCTCCAGATATCTTGCAGACAAGGCCTGTATATACATGTACAAGTAGACGAACGGACGGACGAACACCTGTATATACATGTCCAAGTAGATAGACGGACGGACGGACACCGGACACGGATGAACGCATACACACACCCCAAAACCTAATCAAATAAGGGGGCCATCCCAATGAAGCTTCCATCCAGGTTTGGTGAAATTCCGTCCAGTAGTTCTCAAGATATCTTGCAGACAAGGCCTGTATATACATGTACAAGTAGACGAACGGACGGACGAACACCTGTATATACATGTCCAAGTAGATCAAGGGACGGACGGACACCCGACACGGATGAATGCATGCACACATACACCAAAACCTGATCAACTAAGGGGGCTATCCCAATGAAGCTTCCATCCAAGTTTGGTGAAATTCCATCCAGTAGTTCTCAAGATATCTTGCAAACAAGGCCTGTATATACATGTACAAGTAGATAGACGGACGGACGGACACCGGACACGGATGAACGCATACACACACCCCAAAACCTAATCAAATAAGGGGGCCATCCCAATGAAGCTTCCATCCAGGTTTGGTGAAATTCCGTCCAGTAGTTCTCAAGATATCTTGCAGACAAGGCCTGTATATACATGTACAAGTTGATGGACGGACGGACGGACACTGGACACGGATGAATGCACGCAAACACACCAAAACCTAATCAAATGAGGGGGCTATCCCACTGAAGCTTTCATCCAAGTTTGGTGAAATTCCATCCAGTAGTTCTTAAGATATCTTGCAGACAAGGCCTGTATATACATGTACACGTAGATGGACGGACGGACGGACACCGAACATGGATGAATGCACGCACACACACCAAAACCTAATCAAATGAGGGGGCTATCTCAGTGAAGCTTCCATCCAAGTTTGGTGAAATTCCATTCAGTAGTTCTCAAGATATCTTGCAGACAAGGCAAGGGGACGGACAGACATCCATCCAGGCATCCATCCAGACAGACAGACAGACAGACAGCACAAACACTAGATGTCTCCCCCCAACATAGTTGGGGGAGACATAATTATCTAGACGAGTAAACTGCTTCTGGCAAGTTGTGCAAGTGAACATCTTGGTGGTTGACAGAGTGTCTGATGAAACGGCAAGGCCGCTTCCCTTTTATAGCACGCTAGCTGGTGATCTATTTTTAGCACACTCAGTTCAACTATCCCCAAGTCTTCGGTAACCTCCGTGTCTCTTCGTCTATGTAGGTGTATAAAAGTGG
Source organism: Hanleya hanleyi (assembly GCA_036873755.1). Lineage (NCBI taxonomy): Eukaryota > Metazoa > Mollusca > Polyplacophora > Lepidopleurida > Hanleyidae > Hanleya > Hanleya hanleyi. The sequence goes on from JAVTVY010023706.1 coordinate 75,940, forward strand.
GAATGTTTAGGGCAATGCTGCATTCATTGGCCTGCTTGACCTGACCAGCCTGAGCCTGCCTCACAAGCCTGAGCCTGCCTCACCGGAGCTATACCATGAGACGAGGAGAAAGATTTTCCAGAGAATCCTCCGGCGCTGTTATCTTTGTTGTTGTTGTTGCTCTCTTTTTTGGACTAACCCATCAGAATAGTACGTATCACGGACTACACCCGAAGAGCTACGTCTAGGCGCGCATGTGTGACATGGTCTATAAAACACGTCTCTCTGGATCCTACACCTCCATTTCTACGGTTGCAGAGCCATGACGGACACCCGTCCCTGTGCGACTCGCATTTTTCAGCATGAGACCGTGGTTAATTCACTCACGGGTTACCGAGCAGTGGTTCGGTCCATGTTTGCAGATGGCGACGACAACGTACGAGGGACGATGCCAGATCCTGAACGAGTTCACAGAAGCGGTCCTCGACAGAGTGCACTCGATGGAGAGGTGTGCCATCACTCACCACTACTGGACTATGACAGCCATCCTTGATGCTCGGGCTATGGACCACGAGCGCTCACGCCGGATCCAGCGACGGTTGGTTGGCCTCACAATAGTCTTTGCCCTATTGACCCAGGCGCTGTGGCATTGACAGTAGGACCTGACAATAAACACGAGGGTCAGACACAGTGTGCGTCATTCACCGATCGTCATTGGATCAAGCATGTCACCAGTTTTACGAGCCATCCTTCCCCTTACACCCCAGGTGGAGGTACACGTCTATGAAGATAAAGTCACCCTCGTGGAAGACCGTGGAGATGTTTGCTGGTCGCGCGCTGAGACCGTATCGAATACGGTTAAGCTCCTTGACGGCTGGACCAAATTTAAACGGGTGTTGAGCGGCGAGCTCGACGGAAACCTCATCCACATAGACAATGCCATCTACGTATATACCGTGGACCCTTCTTCCCACGCCTGGGCCGTTACCAAGACCCTACGCGAGGCTTCACCCTAGACCCCGATCTGTGGACAGCCTTCGAGAAAGTGGTGCCCATCGTGGACCAGCTGTTTACACCGGACGAGCGGTCATCAGACGAGTTGGAGTGGGCTCGTGCCCTGAGTGAAGCGGCGGCAGAACCCAATGAACAAATGTCTAGCCATGAACCAGACGACGATGCCATTGATTATCCGGCTAGACTCAGTCAGCCCAGTGACATGACCACCCGATCCTTTGATCTCACGGGGTTCTCCCTATAAATACGAGAGACAGTCAAATCTTGTACCATTCACGTACTGACCATGACGGAGTATATAATACGGGCGTATCTCAGCTTAACCCCCGAGGTCTTCCTGCACGTTTATGCGGATAAGGTCGATATCATGGAGGAGGTGGGGGACATCTGTGATGCGGAGCCTACACAACCGTGCCCGGCTCACATTCGTCTGTCCCGGGAGGGCTGAACCAAATTCAAACGGGTGTTGTCTGGTGAACTGGACGGCGACCTCATCCACTTGTGTCACGATGTGTACATACGACGCGGCCCTTTGCTCAATTGGCTCGGCTAGATGGGGGTACAGTGCATTTTACCCTTCACCCTGATCTATGGTCTGCATTGGAAGATACCGTGGTAGATGTGGATCAAGTGCTTATCAAGCGGTCATCAGACGAGTTGGACTGGTCATTTACCATGGACACTGTGGAAGCCAACGAAGAAAACCAGAAAGAAACGCCGGCCCAAGATATACCCGTTATAACTAAACGATAGAGCCAGGATCCATCATCATTTGTCACCATAAAGCGCTGGGAGAAGGTGTTGGATAACTTATACTACAGTCCCGACAGTCCGGCGGCCTATAGTGCATTGTCGGCTCTCTATCGAGCGGCCAAACCCAGGGGATACAACGTGCCCAAGTCCGAGATTGGTTAAGAAAACAAGACACCTATACCTTACATCGATCTGTCCGTCGCCATTTTCTACGGAACCGGGTCATCGTGGGAGGAATAGATGCCCAGTGGCAAGCGGATTTAGTCGATATGAGCGCCTTTGCCAAACACAACGATGGGAATCGGTATATCTTGACGTGCATCGATATCCTATCGAAGTATGCGTGGGTGGTACCCATCCGGACGAAAACGGGGGCAAATCTCATAGCGGCGAAGGCACGGAATTCCTCAACAGACCGTTCCAACGGTTTTTGAAAGCCCTGAAGGTGTTTTTCTTCCATACGTACAACGACACCAAGGCTTCCGTGGTGGAAAGGTTCAGCAGGACATTCAAAGGTCGCATGTATAAATATTTCACCTATAAGAATACAAGGCGGTACATTGATGTTCTCCCGAAACTTGTGAGTGGTTACAATCGAGCCTATCATCGGAGTATAGAGAGAGCCCCCATTACCGTGACCCAATGCAATGAAGCCCAAATCCGGCGTGTCTTGTACCCCAGGCCATCGCAGCGAACGCCGAAGGCGGTGTACAAGGTCGGAGACCCTGTACGGATCAGTAAAGTCAAAGGTCAATTTGAGAAAAGTTACTTGCCCAACTGGAGCGATGAGCACTTCCTGATTAAACGGCGCCTACCCCGACAACAGCGAGTCTATGAACCGGAAGATCTTCAAGGGGAACCGTTGCTAGGGACGTTTTACGAGACGGAATTACAGCCTGTCGTAAAAACACAGCAAGACTACTACACGGTGGAGCAGATTTTGAAAACGGAACGTCGACGTGGCAAACTGTTTGATTTCGTCAAATGGCAAGGCTGGCCCAGTTCCTTCAATTCCTGGGTCGCTGCCAACCAGGTGAAACGACTATAAAGCCAGACACCACTACCGTCATCCTTCATTCCACGTTCGACCACGGTGCTATGGACAAACAGCAGCTGCCTCTGAACACAGCGTCTCCCAAAACGCGCAAAGCGCAAATGGGCTGTGTGGTGATAGTGCTAACCCTGTTGAGTGTGTTGTACGGAGGTGTGTTTTACGACGTAGCCTATGTCAGCACGCTACTTAACCAACTGAGAACACCAGCCATCAGTGAAACCGGTCTACAGATAGCACCAGTCAACCCCGTATCGAGCCCAGTCACCAACACACCCCGTGTACAAGCCACAACGAGCTCCACACCAAGCTCCACACCTACACCAAGTACACCCACTACGTCTGAAAACCCACCGGATTTCATCCCTCACACTGAACAGACAACGACGACCGTTGTACCCACCACCATCATCACTCACAGTGAACAGACAACGACGACCGACGTTGTACCCACCACCACCACTCCAGTTCACTCGTGCCAAATTTACAAGAGCGGGTTACCACGACAGCGCATACAGCTCGAACCATGGACCCTCGGTGGCAGCATCCCTTCACTTGCGCCATCGCAGGACCGACGGGTTCCGGCAAAACGCACTTCGTCCGGAAGCTCCTTCAACACGCCGACAGCATGATCACCCCACCCATTGCCAGAATCGTGTGGTGTTACGGAGAATGACAGGCAGCGTATGCAGCAATGCCCCACATCACGTTCGTGGAAGGCCTACCCAACCTGGCCGATTTGGAACCCGATACCTTGGTGGTTCTGGATGATCTCATGGCGGAGACGGATGCACGGGTCACCCAACTCTTTACCAAAGGCAGCCATCATCGACGGCTCAGCATCATCTACATTGTGCAGAATCTGTTCAGTAAAAACAAAGAACATCGGAACATCAGCTTAAATGCCCACTACCTGGTGGTCTTCAAAAACCCGAGAGATACCACTCAACTGCTGCACCTGGCGAGACAGATGTGTCCCGGCCACACACCGTTTGCGTTGGAAGCCTTTAAAGATGCCACAACCCCTCAGCACGGGTATATGCTCTTCGACCTCAAGCAAGCCACCCCCGACCACCTTCGACTACGGACCGGCATCTTTCCCGGAGAGGCCCACCACGTGTACATGCAAAAATAATGTAAACACACCCACAGTGGCTCCCCCAGCTGGAGTGTGTGTTTGATGATGGGGATAATAAAAAGTACGAATACCACAGCAGGTTGACTTTGTCTCTGTTCCCTGAGGTAGATAAAAAGAGCAGAGTTGTGGGTTCTGACATTAGTTGTACATGATGTCTGCGCGAGTACGGAAGCACGCTCCCACGCTCCGTGTATTGAAGACGGCCCCACCCGAGTTGGTCCGAACCATTGTACGCGGTGCGGACCCTGACCTTGTACGCTGTCTGTGCGAGATCGGGTACAACCTGTTAAAAGGCAACGTTCCACTGACTCCGGCTCAGAAGACCAAGTTGGCCAAGCATAAGACAGGTCTCCGAACCTTAGTCCAGAAGCGGGTCCCTCAAACACAAAATAAAAAGGTGTTACAGAAAGGCGGCTTTCTCGGGGCCATCTTAGCACCGTTGGCCGCTTCCGTGTTGGGTCCAGTATTGGGTGGACTCTTCGGCCGACAATGAACCACACGAAAAAAATGGTCCTCGTAGTACCACGGTTCCTTCAAAACCTCCAATCGCCCTACCCTGTCCCACCTACGGTGAAGACCATAAACACCCTCGATGGAGAGATGGAACAGATCTTACACAGACCGGGGTTAAGCGACAGTGAGAAAGTACAAAGGTACAATGAGACGCTTCAACGGTACATGACGTTCATGGACCAATACAAAACCTTCTCTACCCCACCACCACCACCACCACCACCACGTGACACACCGCCGACCTCAGCACCGCTCCAACAGCCGCCATTACCAGGGGTACCACCTACAGCCCCACAGTGGGTGGAAGACGAAGTGCTGAAGAGTGTACCTGCATCGTTCAAAAAACAAGCTGGCCTGGTATTACAACGGATGAAACAGAATCTTAACATGACTTGGAATGATAAAGGCGAACTCCTGGTACAGAATCAGGTGGTCCCAGGGACCCACATGACGGATTTAGTGAATGACCTGATGCGTCAACGCAGGTCGCACACGGATCCTATAGGATGGGAGGTCTTCGCTCAAGGCTTGAAAGACATGCATGTACCACAGGAATTGGCGGCGAACCCACACCGCTGGGCCTTTATGCAGCGTGACTCACCGAGTCGTGCACCACGACACACTCCACAACCTTGGGAAGCCGAGTGGGAACCGAGGTCACCCCCCAAAACACCACCACCACAACGGGCACCTTCTTTTCAGACATTTAAAAAACCACCCTCGATCAGGACACCCCACATCTCCAGAGCCGTGACACGTAGCAAGTCACCGCGACGAACACGACGCCGGGCACAACCGCCCAAGGCCTGGAACACGTATTAAAACTAACAGCAGCAGCAGGACAGCTCAGTCGCCATGTTTTACCTCACCCTACCCAGTAACAGTTCGCTGGATGTGTTTCCTGACAACACCATGGCCAAGTACGTCACCCAGTTACCGCAACCGTTGCATTTACCTGGACGATGGGAATGTGGCCTCGTGGATATCCAATACCCTTACTCGTGGTACAACGTGCGAGCCAATGAAGTGTGGTACGAGGTGACCTACGAAGACAAAGACACCCGACACACCCTCCCTGAAGGCCAATACGATACCCCCAAGGAGTTCATGGGTGGGCTGTCAAGACTGTTGCATTATAAGGCTCTACGGGAGGTCACGAATACATCAAAAACCATCAAATCCTTTCCCTTCAAGAATCACGTGGACTTCGATTACAACGCACACAACGACAAGGCACAGCTTATCGTCACCGCCAACGCGAGTGTCGTACTATCCTATCCTATCCTACAGCAAATACTGGGTTTCGATCTACAGACGTTCGCTGGTCCCACCGCCCACCAAGGCGAGATCCCGATGGATATGAAGTCGGGTATGTACGGACTCTACGTCTACTCGGACGTAGTCGACAACCACATCGTGGGCGATATCAACACACCTCTGTTACGGGTGGTCCCCATTAAAAAGACGTATGGAGATCAAATCACCCACAGTTTCACCCACATGCTCTACCTGCCCGTACGACAAACCGACATCAACACTATCACGGTGGATATAAGAGATGACACGGGACGACCGGTGGCATTCGAACGAGGAAAAGTGGTGCTGACACTTCATTTTCGACAAGCACGTGTTCCCCACTTTGCATGATGAAAGTACCTTACGAGTGCGATGCACGCAGCTATATGGACTATTATGCCCAACAGCCCGGGGGTGACTTTCCGGTCTTTAGCGGTGCACGCATGCAACGAGGACATGGGCTGGGGAATATACTCGGCAGCATCGTCAAAACGTTCCTGCCCTTGGTGACGCGTGGGGTGAAAGCAATCGGCAAACAAGCGGTACGCAGTGGACTGCAAGTGGCCGGTGATGTCTTGGGGGGTACAGCACCCAAAGAAGCCTTTAAACGGCGGGCCAAAGAAGCGGGAGGCGTCTTGGTGGCCAAAGCACAACGCACCGTAGGGAATAAAAGAGCTGCCCCACCGAGACCACGCACCAGTCGACGACCGACCCAGCGACGACGCACATCGAAGACCCAGGATATCTTTTCTTAACCATGTCCTTGATCCACGCAGAGTCCTGTCCCTCCACCAACAGTGAATTTGATTTGTGGACCGTGCCGCCCACACAGACCAGTGCCGAACAAGGATTATGGGTGGAGCATCTCCCGCTCTCCAGCATCAACGAAACAGGGCCCATCGAGTTCACCATCAGTAATGCGGATACGGCCTATGTGGATTTAGCCCATACATACTTGTATGTGAAAGCCAAGGTGGTCAATGGGGATGGCTCCAGAATCATCCAAGCTGCAACGGTGGGCCCGACGAATCTCTGGCTGCACTCGATGTTTCAACAGGTGGATATTTTTCTCAGCGACAAACTCATCAGTGACTCGGCCAACACGTACCCCTATGGAGCCTACATCGAGACACTGTTGTCGTATGGCCGAGAGGCTAAAAAATCTCAGCTGACAGCCGCTTTATTCTACCAGGACACACCCGAGCACATGGACACGGTGAACAATGTGGGATATAACAAACGGAAGGCTTTCACTGTGAACGGTGGCTCGGTGGATCTCATGGGTCGACTACATGCAGACATGTTCATGCAAGACCGGTACCTCTTGAACAAGATCCCCATCAAAATCCGACTGATACGGGCGCCTCCGACCTTCGCCTTGATGGCCACTAACGTAGATGGGCATGCAGCTGACTATAAGATTGTTATCCAAGACGCAGTCCTGTATGTCCGAAAAGTGAAACCGAATCCAGCCGTTCAATTGGGACATATGAAAGCCTTGGAAACAAAACCAGCCCAGTACCCTATCCGACGTGTACAAACCAAAGTGTTCTCTGTGCCTGCTGGAAATATGGGCGCCAACAAAGAAAACCTGTTCCTGGGGGAACTACCCAAGCGATTGATCCTGGCCTGTGTGGAAAATACCAGTTTCAGCGGAGCCTACCCAGAGAATCCGTTTGACTTTAAACATTTCGGCATCAATTTTGTGGCCCTGCATGTGGATGGACAACAGGTCCCAGCCACGGCCTTAACACCGAACTTTGGGCGCAGGAATTTCATTCGAGCCTATCAGAGCCTATTTACAGCCACCGGTCAAATCAACCAGGACGAAGGAATTTGATCAGTCGGGAGGACTACGCGAACGGATACACGTTGTTCTGTTTCGATCTGACCCCCACCTTAGAGAACGACCATCAGCTGGCCCTCGCCAAGCAAGGCAATTTACGGTTGGAAATCCACTTTGCACGAGCCCTGGGGACCACCGTCAATGTGATCTGCTACGCCGAGTTTGACAACATCATTCAAGTGGACAAGGCGCGCAACGTCCTGTGTGACTTTTCCACCTAACATGGATACAGACCAGATAACCACCGTGCTGGAGAATGACCCAGGGACACGTATGGTCTTTCAAGGGGTGTTCGGCCGAGATGTGTTCCCATTAGACCGTGTGTATCCTGCTGCATACGTTCTCAACACGGACCCGATGGATCAGCCCGGTGAACATTGGGTGGCCGTGTACTTGACAGAACAGCAGGGCGAATACTTTGACCCGTACGGCCTGCCACCCCTCCATCCCGATTTAACAGACTTCATGGATCAAGGCACAGAGACGTGGTGTTGGAACAGTCAAACGTTGCAAAGCCTGACCAGTAGCGTGTGCGGACAATATTGCTTGTTTTACCTATACCATCGATGCCGGGGTAGGACCTTATCTACCATCGTACAGATGTATGACGAGTACCCCAAGGCCGAGGACCGCGATGTACTCGTATATGACTGGGCCGCCGATCATTTCAATGTACAAGCCCCGTTCTGGGCTTAAGTTCTTTCAATGTACAAGCCCCCTGTTCTGGGCTTCAGTTTTCACGTGGTTGTTCTCACGTTGTTGTTGTTCACTGAATAAAAAAATGAGATCTCACCAAAAAACCCTGTCTTGTGTGCTTTCTATATGAGCATAATGCATGAAACTGGCTTTGAACACCGTATTAGGCAATCAATGGCCTAGAATGAAGCCAAAGGTAACCCATCCATGTCCAGAAAACATTACCCGGGTGTACAAGAACCCGGATGTAGGCGCGGGCGTAGGTGAAAGCATCCAGTACCCGGATGTAGGCGCAGACGTGTACCTAGTACCCGTCCATTGGTTCTTTTATCGATCGTTCATTGGATCTTTTTCTCGACCGCTGATTGGTCCAAATGGAACTGCCCATCCTTCCCAGGTTAATTTACAATCCCCTTTTTTGGGTTCAAGCTCTGTATATCGATGCCGCAACATTGTCGCCGAACCTTGCCGAAAGGGAGACCTTTTGACCTGGATGTGACCTTTGACCTTTTGATCCGACATTCATCCGCGCACTGCCGGTGATGCCGCGCACTTCCGAATAACCCGCGCCGGGCCGGGAAAAACCCCGGAGGTTGAACATCCGGACGTCTAAGAGAACAATGGAACTCTTCTGGGTTTGGAGGTGAAACCCGGAAGTGACGTCACAACCCAGGTGACCTGCGCAGCAGAATGGAAACGACACCCTAGTCTAGCCCCCTCACATAGGCTTCACATGGATACCTCACACGATCCCATCGGCCCACTAGTGGCCCACCTAGACCCCAAAACGTCTATTTCCATACCCTTTGTCCACTGCGCATGCGCAGAGTGACGATATTTCACCCCCGCACTCACCCCATCAGATGCCCCCTCACATAGGCTTCACATTGATACCTCACTCGATCCAATCGGCCCACTAGTGGCTCCCCTAGATCCCAAAACGTCTATTTCCATACACTTTGTCTATTGAGCATGCGCAGAATGCCGATATTCCTATCCCACATCCACCCCATCGGTTGCCCCCTCACATAGGCTTCACATTGATGCCTCACTCGACCACATCGGACCATTAGTGGCCCACCTAGATCCCAAAACGTCCACCCCGTATGGACCTATACACCCATAGCCATGCAGTATAGGCCTATATAGCCTCGGTGACTTTTTCCAAAAATTTCACTGTTTCGCTCCGGGACCCTTCCCATCGTGTTCTAAATGACGAGACGTGAAAAACAAATCCAAACAGCCCATATCACAATGAACGTGTGTGAATTTCCCAGGTTGAACCCATACCCCCATATAGCCAGCCTATGGGCCTATATACAGACCTCGGTGACTTTTCCCAAAAATTTCACCGATTCGCTCCGGGACCCTTCCCATTGTCATTTTCTTGGCGAGACGAGAAAAATGCGACCCCACAAGCCATAGTAAAGCCCACGAAAAAAATTGACCATCCCCATACCCCATACAGGCATTTTCCCTTATATTGTATAATACAGACCCCTATTGTAGGGGTAAAGTCCGTGTTCCGCTTTTTATAGTTTCGGAAAAAAATCCTAATTTTACATGCACCCACCCCATTGACTTGATAGGCAGGCCCCAATAAGCCCGGGGACCGATATTAGCCCTTTTGGCTAGAGGTGATAGGGGTTTTCCCCTAGTTTAGGGGTAAAGTCCGTATTCCGCTTTTTATAGTTTCGGGGACAAATCCTAATTTTACATGCACCCACCCCATAGACTTGATAGGCAGGCCCCGATAAGCCCGGGGACCGATATTAGCCCTTTTGGCTAGAGGTGATAGGTGTTTTCCCCTATTTTAGGGGTAAAGTCCGTGTTCCGCTTTTTATAGTTTCGGGAAAAAATCCTAATTTTACATGCACCCACCCATGACTGGATGCCCCTTCACGAATGCTTCACTTCGATACCTCACTCGACCCAATCGGACCATGCAGCGTATTTGAAGTCTGGGAACTACTTTTTCTCCGCGGAAGCTTTTCCCCGCGACCGCATCACCACCAGACCGCATCACCGCGGAAGAATACATGCCCAGGGGCCCTTTGCCGGAACTATAGTGACCTTGAGCTGGTGGCGCCCCCTGGCGGAACTCCCTCCCCTGGCGGAACTCTTGGGGAGATGATGGGGAGTTCCCTATACCTTTAACCTGGAAAAAAAGGGAACCAAGAGTTACCTCCCTGGAAAACGTAACTGGATCGGGTTGCTACTATTATGCCTCATATAATCAAGGTAGGATATTGGATTGTCTGCGAATAAGGACAGTTCATCATCCAGATATCCAATTAATACATGATGATACATTATGCCATGGAGGTGAAAACATTTGCATTCGAAATGGATTTGCCCATACACGTAGATAGCAAAACGATCGTTCAGCATTAGGCTATATAATCATTGCCATTTTTGCCATTAACATTGTCACCGAATTCTCTCCCAAATAAATGAACTGACAAGCTGTGATATATTTTCTTTCCACCTATAACTATCACAGACAATATTTTCACAAATCATCTTTTAAAGATATCACTCTATTATCACAAACATCTAGCAAGCGTCAGATCCGACATATAATAGTGTTTGTGCCTTGCTGAAAAATACAGCTATATCAATCAGGAGAGAGAGAAATATTAGATTCAGTGTCAGTAGTAGTGTCTACTGATTACAGCGCACATTGACCTACTTTTTTGTTCCTCCCTGGGGCGTATTTGGGGCGGAACTTTTCGGGGGATTCCCCAGTGGGGGTTTCCCAATGACGATCACGTGATCAAGGCATGTCTAGACTTGTTCTGGGTTGTACAGTTCTGCCATACGGAGGATGGGTACTAGTATTTCAAATAAATTAATTAATTAATTAATTAATTTTAATTAATTACCTGTAAAATGGCGGTGTTTTTAGACGGCGCAAGGGAGCAAACGAGGCGGTGGGGACGTCACGGGGAGAAAAACCCCTCACATTACCCTCAAAAAAACCTCTAAGCCATATAATAATAATAAAGATAATCTATAGGTGTTGTACCATGTTAATAGGATCAGTCTAGCATCTGTACCACCCTGGGGTCGAGTGTTTATTGTCCCGTGTATCTCCGCAAGAAAACAACAAACAAAATGGCGGCTCCAGGATGGTGTGGGGATGCCCTTTCCATATCACGGCGTCGACCGTAGCGCCATCTGCACACATTGACGCAAGGGAGACAACTCGTGTGGCCTAAGGTATGGAAATAGCAGTGTTGGAGCTAGGGGAGCCACAAATGGTCCAATGGGATCGAGTGAGGTATCAAAGTGAAGCTTCTGTGAAGGGGCATCTGATGGGGTGGGTGTGGGGTTGAAATATCGGCATTCTGCGCATGCGCGGTGGCCGAAGGGTATGGAAATAGCCGTTTTGGAGCTAGCGAAGCCACTATTGGTCCAGTGGGGTCGAGTGAGGTATCAAAGTGAAGCTTATGTGAAGGGGCATCTGATGGGATGGGTGTGGGGTTGAAATAGCGCCATTCTGCGCATGCGCGGTGGCCCGAGGGTATGAAAATAGCCGTGTTGGGAGCTAGCGAAGCCAATAATGGTGCAATGGGGTCGTATGAGGTATCCAAGTGAAGCTTAGGTGAAGGGGCATCTGACTGGACTAGCGGATTTGAACTAGCGTCATTCTGCGCATGCGCGGTGGCCCAAGGGTATGAACATAGCCGTGTTGGGAGCTAGCGAAGCCAATAATGGTGCAATGGGGTCGTATGAGGTATCAAAGTGAAGCCTAGGTGAAGGGGCATCTAATGGGCTGGGTGTGGGTGTGAACTAGCGTCATTCTGCGCATGCGCGGTGGCCCAAGGGGTATGAACATAGCCGTGTTGGGAGCTAGCGAAGCCACTAATGAGCCGATGGAGTTGAGTGAGGTATCCAAGTGAAGCTTAGGTGAAGGGGCATCTGACTGGACTAGTGGATTTGAACTAGCGTCATTCTGCGCATGCGCATAGACGTTTTGGGGATGTAGGGGAGTTACTCATGATCCAATGGTGTCGAGTGAGGTATCAAAGTGAAGCTTAGATGAAGGGGCATCTAATGGGTTGGGTGTGCGGTAGCCATTCTGCGCATGCGCAGATGCAATGCGGAGCTGTCGTCCAATCAGAAGCGAGTATTTCAAATCCGCCACGGAGCTCTCGTCCAATCAGAAGCGAGTATTTTGACCCGGTGCATTATGGGACATATCCAAGATGGCGGCAAGTATGTTCAAGATGGCGGCACATCCGGTGTCGAAAACTGGCCATTTTTGTCGGGATGGGGTCACCTAGTGTCGAAAACTGGACCCTGTATGGGTCCCGCTAGACGTGTTGGAGCTAATTGAAGGGGCGTCTGACTGGACTAGTGGGTTTGAACTAGCGGCATTCTGCGCATGCGCAGTCTGGTCGTAGTATAGAAATAGACGTGTTGGAGCTAAGGGGAGTTACTACTGGGTCGATGGGATCGAGTATCCATGTGAAGCCTAGGTGAGGGAGTTACACTAGGGTGTCGTTTCCATTCTGCTGCGCAGGTCACGTGGTGGGGTTGTGACGTCACTTCCGGGTTTTTCACTAAAAAACTACCTCCAAACATAGAAGAGTTCCCATGTTTTTCCCCTTAGACGTCCGTATGTTCAACCGCCGGCACTTTTTCACCGGCCTGGCCCGCCCCAGCACGCAGCGCGCGCGCGCGTCATCACGCGTCATCCCCGGCAGTGCCCGCGCGTCATCCCCGGCAGTGCGCACGCGCGGATCAAAAGGTTAAAGGTCACCTGTCAAACGGTTTCCCTTTCGGCAAGGTTCGGAGAATACAAAGAACTTATAGTCATAATCTATACGTGTTGGACGAGTCTCTTCACTCACCGTATACACGTACCTCAATGAAATGCCCGCTCCAAACCTAGACCAAATACACGTACTTGGTCTGTGGGCTGATTTCATTGGCTCTCTATTTTTTACTATAGTGCGCTTGTATTCTAACCTTGATGGGTGATATTTTGGCCCCATCCTACACCACTGATTTCAGTTTGACTGAATCTTCAGATGCATTATGAATAAAACACACAAGACAGGGTTTTTTTTTTGGTGAGATCTCATTTTTTTATTCAGTGAACAACAACAACGTGAGAACAACCACGTGAAAACTGAAGCCCAGAACAAGGGGCTTGTAATTAATTCAAGCCCAGAACAGCGGGCGTATGTTCATTGAAAGAATTCAAGCCCAGAACGGGACTTGTACATTGAAATGATGGGCGGCCCAGTCATAGACGAGTACATCTCGGTCCTCGGCCTTGGGGTACTCGTCAAACATGTGGACGATGGTAGATAAGGGTCTTCCCCGGCATCGATGGTACAGGTAAAACAAGCAATATTGTCCGCACACCATACTGTCCAGGCTTTGCAACGTTTTAGTATTCCAACACCACGTCTCTGTGCCTTGATCCATGAAGTCTGTTAAATCGGGATGGAGGGGTGGTAGGCCGTACGGGTCAAAGTATTCGCCCTGCTCTTCTGTCAAGTACACGGCCACCCAGTGTTCACCGGGCCGATCCATCGGGTCTGTGTTCAGGACGTAAGCAGCCGGATACACACGGTCTAATGGGAACACACCTCGGGCGAACACTCCTTGAAACACCCTACGTGTTCCTGGGTCAGTCTCCAGCACCGTAGTTATCTGGTCTGTATCCATGTTAGGTGGCGAAGTCACACAGCACGTTACGGCTTTTATCGATTTGAATGATGTTGTCAAACTCAGCGTAGCAGATCACATTGATGGTTTTCGGTAAAGGTGTCCCGAAGTGCAGTTCCAAGCGTAAGTTGCCTTTCTTGATGAGACTCAGCTGATGATCGTTGTCTAAGGTGGGAGTCAGATCGAAACAGAACAATGTGTACCCTCTGCCGAAATCGTCTCGACTGATCATATTTCCCTCGTCTTGGTTGATTTGGCCAGTTGCTGTGAAGAGGTTCAGATAGCTCCGGATGTAATTGTCCGTTCCAAAGTTAGGTTGTAAGGGGCGTGCCGGTACCTGTTGGCCATCCACATGCAGGGCCACGAAATCGATGTTGAACGCTTTTAGGTTGAACGGATTCCTCGAGAGAGTCCCATTATAACTCACGTTCTCCACACAGGCTAGGGTTAAACGCTTGGGCAAATCCCCCAGGAACAGGTTTTCTTGATTGACAATCATATTGCCTTTAGGAACGGAAAAGACCTTGGTCTGTACTCGTCGAATCGGGTACTGGGCTGGTTTTTTCTCCAAGGCTCTGATGTGCCCCAACTGTACACCTGGGCTGGGTTTCACTTTGCGTACAAACAGACTTGCTTCTTGGATGACAATGTTATACTCGAGGTCCTCATTCGCGGCCATCAAGGCAAACGCAGGCGTTGCGCGCACTAGTCGTATTTTGACAGGTACTCCATTCAAGAGGTATCGGTCCTGCATGAATAAGTCCGCATGCAGACGTCCCATCATATCGATCGAGTGACTCTCTGCTGTGGCATCCACTCTCTCCGTGTAGCCGGCATTATCAGGACTCGCTTCCATGTTGCCTGGGGTATCTCGGTAGAACAACGGGGCTGTCAAATACGACTTTTTAGCGTCACGCCCGTAGGATAACAGTGTTTCGATGTAGGCTCGGTACGGGTACGTGTTCGTCGAGGCGCTCACCAGTTTATCACTCAGGGCTATATCCACTTGCTGGAATAGCGAATGAAGCCAGAGATTCACTGGACCCACGGGTGCATCTGCTTTCAGGACTGTCCCATCTTTATTGGTGATTTTAGCTTTCACATATAGGTACGTATGGGCTAAATCCAGGTAGGTCGTATCTGCGTTGGTGATGGTGAATTCAATGGGGCCTGTGGCTGTAATGCTGGAAAGGGGCAGATGTTCTACCCATTGACCCTCTTCGGCACTGGTCTGAGTAGGTGGGACGGTCCATAAATCAAATTCACTGTTGGTAGAAGGACATGACTCGGCATGGATGAAAGCCATCTTTAAGAAAAGATATCCTTGGTCTTCTTCGATGTGCGTCGTCGCTGGGTCGGTCGTCGACTGGTGCGTGGTCTCGGTGGGGCAGCTCTTTTATTCCCTACGGTGCGTTGTGCTTTGGCCACCAAGACGCCTCCCGCTTCTTTGGCCCGCCGTTTCAAGGATTCTTTGGGTGCCGTACCCCCCAAGACATCACCGGCCACTTGCAGTCCACTGCGCACCGCTTGTTTGCCGATCGCTTTCACCCCACGCGTCACCAAGGGCAGGAACGTTTTGACGATGCTCCCGAGTATGTTCCCCAGCCCATGTCCTCGTTGCATGCGTGTACCCGCAAAGACAGGAAAGTTACCCCCGGCCTGTTTGGTGTAATGATCGACGTAACTGGCTGTATGGCATTGATAAGGCACCTTCATTATGCAAAGTGAACCGCTCGGACTTGACGGAAATGAAGTGTCAGCACCACTTTTCCTCGTTCGAATGCCACCGGTCGTCCCGTGTCGTCTCTTATATCGATGACGATGGAGCTAATATTGGTCTGACTAACCGGTAGATACACGATATGCCTGAAACTGTGGGTGACTTGAGCTCCATACGTGCCTTTCACCGGGCAGACGCGCAGTAGAGGTACGTTGCTGTCGCCGACAATGTGTGCATCGACCACGTCCGAGTAGACGTACAGCCCATACATACCACCACGAACGTCCATCGGGATGTGGGCTATCTCGCCGGTGGGGCCAGCGTACCCCTGGTAATTGAAACCCAGCATTTGCTGTAGGGTAGCACTGAGTTCGACACTCACGTTGGGGCTGAGCGTGAGATTGGCCTTGTCGTTGTGTGCGTTGTAATCGAAGTCCACATGATTTTTGAAGGGGAAAGATTTGATGGGTTTTGAAGTATTCGTGACGTCTCGTAGAGACTTATAATGCATCAGACTTCTCAGCCCACCCATGAACTCCTTGGGGGTATCATATTGACCTTCGGGTAGTTTGAGTCGAGTTTCTTGTCCTTCGTAGGTCACCTCGTACCATACTTCATTGGTTCGCACGTTGTACCACGAGTAAGGGTATTGGATATCCACGAGTCCACATTCCCAGCGTCCAGGTAAATGCAACGGTTGTGGTAACTGGGTCACGTACTTGGTCAAGGTGTTGTCAGGAAACACATCAGCCGAGCTGTTACTGGGTAGGGTGAGGTAAAACATGATGACTGAGCTGTCCTGCTGCTGCTGTTGGTTTTAATACTTCTCCCAGGCCTTGGGCGCTAATCGTCGTGATGGTCGCGGTGATTTAGCTCTTGGTGGTTGCAGGGGGTGGCGTGGTAAAAGGGGTGAAAACGTAGGTGCCCGCCGTGGTGGTGATGTGGGAGGTGACTCCGGTTCCCAAGGTTCTGGTGGTGTACTCACATTCTGCATAAAGGCCCAGCGCTGAGGGTTGCCCACCAATTCCTGTGGTACATGCATGTCTTTCAAGCCTTGAGCGAAGACCTCCCATCCTCGAGGATTCGTGTGCGTCCTGCGTTGACGCATCAGGTCATTCACTAAATCCGTCATGTGGGTCCCGGGGACCACTTGATTCTGTACCAGGAGTTCGCCTTTATCATTCCAAGTCATGTTAGGATTCTGTTTCATCCGTTGTAATACCAGGCCAGCTTGTTTTTTGAACGAGGCAGTGTACACTCTTCAGGACTTCGTCTTCGACCCACTGTGGGGCTGTGGAAGGTACTCCACCCGGCTGTTGGAGCGGTACTGAGGTCGGCGGTGTGTCACGTGGTGATGGTGGTGGAGCAGAGAGGGTTTTGTATTGGTCCATGAACGTCATGTACCGCTGAAGCGTCTCATTGTACCGTTGTACTTTCTCACTATCGCTTAACCCCGGTCTCTGTAAGATCTGTTGCATCTCTCCATCGAGGGTGTTTATCGTCTTCACCGTAGAAGGGACAGGGTAGGGCGATTGGAGGTTTTGAAGGAGCCGAGGTTCGACGAGGACCATTTTTTTCGTGCGGTTCATTGTCGGCCGAAGAGTCCACCCAATACTGGACCCAACACGGAAGCGGCCAACGGTGCTAAGATGGCCCCGAGAAATCCACCTTTCTGTAACACCTTTTTCTTTTGTGTTTGAGACACTCGCTTCTGGACTAAGGTTCTTAGACCTCTCTTATGCTGTGACCCGCGCATCCGTCTCCGCCATGAGATCATCCAGAACCACCAAGGTGTCGGGTTCCAAATCGGCCAGGTTAGGTAGGCCTTCCACGAACGTGATGTGGGGCATTGCTGCATACGCTTCCTGCCATTCTCCGTAACACCACACGACTCTGGCAATGGGTGGAGTGATCATGCTGTCGGCGTGTTGAAGGAGCTTCCTGACGAAGTGCGTTTTGCCGGAGCCCGTCGGTCCTGCGATGACGCAGGTGAAGGGATGCTGCCACCGAGGGTCCATGGTTGGAGGTGTATCCGCTGTCGTGGTAACCCGCTCTTGTAAATTTGGTACGAGTGAACTGGAGTGGTAGTGGTGGGCACAACGTCGGTTGTCGTTGTCTGTTCACGTTCAGGGATGATGATGGTGGTGATGGGTACAAAGTGGGTCGTCGTCGTTGTCGGTTCACTGTGAGGGATGAAATCCGGTGGGTCTTCAGACGTAGTGGATGTACTTGGTGTAAGTGTGGAGCTTACACTCGTTGTGGCTTGTACACGGGGTGTGGAGGTGGTGGTGGTGACTGGGCTGGATACGACTGGTGCTCTCTGTAGACCGGTTTCACTGGTGGCTGGTGTTCTCAGTTGGTTAAGTAACGTGCTGACATAGGCTACGTCGTAAAACACACCTCCGTACAACACACTCAGCAGGGTTAGCACTAGTACACCAAAGCCTACTTGCACTTTGCGCGTTTTGGAAGACGCTGTGTTCAGAGACGGTTGCACCGTGTTCATGGTTGGACGTGGAATGAAGGAGGCCGGTAGTGGTGTCTGGTTTTATAGCCGTTTCACCTGGTTGGCAGCGACCCAGGAATTGAAGGAACTGGGCCAGCCTTGCCATTTGACGAAATGAAACAGTTTGCCACGTCGACGTTCCGTTTTCAAAATCTGTTCCACCGTGTAGTAGTCTTGCTGTGATTTTACGACAGGCTGTAATTCCGGCTCGTAAAACGTGCCTAGCAGCGGTTCCCCTTGAAGATCTTCCAGTTCGTAGACTCGCCGCTGTCGGGGTAGGCGCCGTTTAATCAGGAAGTGCTCATCGCTCCAGTTGGGCAAGTAACTTTTCTCGAACTTGCCCTTGACTTTACTGATCCGTACAGGGTCCCCGACCTTGAACATTTCCTTCGGCGTTCGCTGCGATGGCCTGGGGTACAAGACACGCCGGACTTGGGCTTCATTGCGTTGGGTCACGGTAATGGGAGCTCTCTGTATACTTCGATGATAGGCTCGATTGTAACCCCTCACCAGTTTCGGGAGAACATCGATGTACCGCCGTGTATTCTTATAGGTGAAATATTTATACATACGACCTTTAAATGTCCTGTTGAACCTTTCCACCACGGATGCCTTGGTCTCGTTGTACGTATGGAAGAAGAAGACCTTCTGGGCTTTCAGAAAGGCTTGGAACGGTCTGTTGAGGAATTCCGTGCCTTCGTCGGTTTGCAAATACAAAGGTTTGCGCCCGGTCTTGAAGATGTCTTTGAACGCCGCTATGAGATTCGCCCCCGTTTTCGTCCGGATGGGTACCACCCACGCATACTTGGATAGGATATCGATGCACGTCAAGATATACCGATTCCCATCGTTGTGTTTGGCAAAGGCGCTCATATCGACCAAATCCGCTTGCCACTGGGCATCTATTCCTCCCACGATGACGCGGTTCCGTAGAAAATGGCGACGGACAGCTCGATGTAAGGTATAGGTGTCTTGTTTTCTTAACCAATCTCGGACTTGAGCACGTTGTATCCCCTGGGGTTTGGCCGCTCGATAGAGAGCCGACAATGCACTATAGGCCGCCGGACTGTCGGGACTGTAACATAAGTTATCCAACACCTTCTCCCAGCGCTTCATGGTGACACAATGATGATGGACCCGGAGAGTATGGTTTATTTATAACGGGTATATCTTGGCCCGGAGTTTCTTTCTAATTTTCTTCATTGGCTTTCACAGTGTCCATGGTCAATGACCAGTCCAACTCGTCTGATGACCGCTTGATAAACACTTCATCCACATCTACCACGGCATCTTCCAATGCAGACCATAGATCAGGGTGAAGGGTAAAATGCACTGTACCCCCATCTAGCCGAGCCAATTGAGCAAAGAAAGGGCCGCGTCGGATGTACACATCGTGACACAAGTGGATGAGATCGCCGTCCAGTTCACCAGACAACACCCGTTTGAATTTGGTCCAGCCCTCCCGGGACAGACGAATGTGAGCCGGGCACGGTTGTGTAGGGTCCGCATCACAGATCTCCCACCTCCTCCATGATATCGACCTTATCCGCATACACGTGCAGGAAAACCTCGGGGGTCAAGCTGAGATACGCCAGTATCATATGCTCCGCCATGGTCAGTACGTGAATGGTACCAGATTTGACTGTCTCTCGTATTTATAGGGACAACCCCGTGAGATCAAAGGATCAGGTGGTCATGTCACTGGGCTGACTGAGTCTAGCCGGGTAATCAATGGCATCGTCGTCGTCGGGTTCATGTAGTTGTTCATGGGGTTCAGCCAGCGCGTCCTCCATAGCACGAGCCCACGCCAACTCGTCTGATGATCGCTCGTCCGGTGTAAACAGCTGGTCCACAATAGGCACTACTTTCTCCAAGGCTGACCACAGATGGGGGTCTAGGGTGAAGCCTCGCGTGGGGTCTTGGTAGCGGCCCAGGCGTAGGAAGAGGGAGGTACGGTATACGTAGATGGCATTGTCTATGTGGATGAGGTGTCCGTCGAGCTCACCGCTCAACACCCGTTTAAATTTGGTCCAGCCGTCACGCTGTAGCGTCACCGTATTCGATACGGTCTCAGCGGGCGCCCAGCAAATAGCTCCACAGTCTTCCACCAGGGTGACTTTATCTTCATAGACGTGTATCCCCACCTGGGGTGTAAGGGGCAGGATGGCTCGTAGGACGGATGACATGCTTGCTCCAATGTCGAACGGTGAATGACACACACTCTGTCTGACCCTGGTATTTATAGTGTCAATACCACAGCGCCAGGGTCAATAGGGCACAGACTAGTATGAGGCCAACCAGCCGGTGCTGGTTCCGGCGTGAGCGCTCGTGGTCCATAGCCCGAGCATCAAGGATGGCTGTCGTAGTCCAGTAGTGGTGAGTGATGGCACGCCTCTCCATCGAGTGCACTCTGTGGAGGACCGCTTCTGTGAACTCGTTCAGGATCTGGCGTCGTCCCTCGTTGTCGGCGCCATCTGCAAACATGGACCGGACCACTGCTCGGTAACCGTGAATGAATTCACCACGGTGGCATACTGTAAAATGCGAGTCGCATGGGGCTGGATCTCCGCCATGGCTCTGCAACCGTAGAAATGAAGGTGTAGGATCCAGAGGGACGTGTTTTATAGACCAGATGTAGCTCTACGGGTGTAGTCCGTGATACGTACTATTCTGATGGGTTAGTCCAAAAAAGGGAGCAACAACAACAACACAGATTACAGGTCAACCCTTTTTATTATGCGT
>JAVTVY010023712.1:0-85867 GCA_036873755.1 Hanleya hanleyi
GACTCGTCTAGGTTTTGTCGTGTCTACAAATTAAACCGAACCTATGCTATAGACAGAAAGTTGCGTCTTTTACCGAACTTTGATTGTTGTCCTATTCTAGTTCTGTCAATTTGGGCCATTCCACATTTATAAACTGTCCAGCTATCGTGACCATGTTGTGGCAGGTTTACGTTTCGGTTTCCCTATTAGATATTCTGAAAATGTGTTGCTCTGTTTACCTGTCAACTAAAGTCAATAGGGCGGCAGATCGTTCTCTCGCGGTCTCTTGGCACCTCAGCATAAGTTATAGTCCGTAGCAGAATATAATTTCAATTTTGACCAGTTGACCAGGAATTGTTTCTGACAGCTTAATTAAATTTTCTGCTTCTGGGTAATTTGTAGGTCAGCAATTATGTGCTTTGAGAAAAGCAGTATGTTTTCCGCAGATTGATTCGACTCCGTTACCTGTAGGCGTAGATGTTTTGTATTTTATGTGCAGTTTTTAAGTTTGTCATATACTGTGACAATTAGTGTTAACAATTATTTGAATTGAGTCAGATTTTTATATGGCTTTGACTGTTCATACCTCACATATTCTCCAGACTACAGGTTCGAGTGCAGACTCGATCAATGACTTATTTTGATTCTAATTTAGCAATATTTCGAGTTTACGGAGGGTTTTTATTTTATTAATGTATCGTTTGTTTTCCACTTTCTTTTAATGACGCAAAACAGGGCATATTGTCTCTTTTGTGACTATATGGTTTGACTCCGTTACTTGTAGATGTTTTGTGTTTAAATGTGTAAATTTTAGGATTGTCATTTACTGCGATAACAAGTGTCAAAACTTATTTGAATGGAGTCGGATTGTTACACCTCTTGCGTGGCTATGACAGCCTGCACCTTTTACATATTCTTCTGACTTTAATGTTACGGGGTGCAGGCAAGCAAATGTTTCGCGCTTCAGTGCAGGTCCGACCAATGACTCCATCCATTTTGATTCGAATTTGGCAAACTCTTGATTTTACCGGCAGTTTTAGAGTTTGCTAACTTTGCACGCAATTTTGCTGACATTCCTTATTATGTGTCACTGCTCTTGTTGCTCGGGTAACTGACAGGGGTCCTTTTGGGGGTGTTTGGCGGGCTTAAATTGGTGGCCAGGTCACCGCTATTGCTCATGCGTTCTGGTACAGGTACTTGATATACCTGTATTCTTCAGTGTTTTTCATTTTCGTCACATGTACTAAATTAAAGTTTTGGACATTCCTAACTCAGACGCATGTAGCAGTGGTGCTGACCTGGCTTCCCATTTTACCCCAAATTCTACCATGTTCGCAATATTCCACTTGTATATTGCGTATTTTACTATGTCTATGCGTAGCATTTTTATCCATACAAATTTTATGGATCTTAATAAATTGTTTGTGTATTAATATACAGGTGTTGTGTGGTTTCTTGCCGGTACACTTCTAATTTACCTTAAATACTTAATAAAATAATAATAATAATAAAAACTTCATTTATAGAGGGTATAAAACCGGGTTAGCTACAATAGCTAATCTAACCCAGGGCCCTCATTAGGGTGGGTCAGTAGAATATGTACAGGATGAAATATAGTATTAAATACAAGTAAGCTTAAACGACGTTAAACAAAATTAGCCAAGTTTACATGGTTTCGTTCCTCCTATGCCATGAATCCTCTCACTGAACTTGCATGTACACTTCGGGAAAACACGACTCCATCGGTCATACGACTCTATCCAGCAATAAAACCAACTCCTCCCCACTGTCTGTCCACTGCTTTTATCGAGTTCGTCAAATAGTTTCATTGAATCATCTTAAATCAGTCTTCAAACATCAACGGCCAGTTGAATTTCTCCTGGGTAGGGAAGATTGGGATACAGTGGGGTACAGTGGGACATGCGTCACAGTTGGACTAGCCATCTAGCTCCTATGTCACGGACAGGAAGCATGTTACATTCAGCAGAAAGCCACCACCCCCATACAAATTCTATATTGATTACAAGTGAAAAGTATCACTGGTAAAAAATTAGGGGCAAAAAAAATGTTTTTGAGCAGTCCAAGTAAATTTTTAGGACGGAGGATGATATTTTGTTATATCAAGTTTTCAGCAGTACTTCATTGCTGGTTTGTTACTACTGAGAGAGGACGGACAAAGGTACACTTTAATTATATCGATTTATTATCTCAGATGTATGTACATGTATTAGTTTTTTTCATAAAACGGAATATATCATGTTCTCGGGGCAGACTGGGTCACTTTTGCCATGGTCGACTGGGACAATAGTAAATCAAATGGTGAAATTTACTTTCATCCTAAAATTCTATTAAAGTGCATTATTTGTTTCCTAGATAGTAATAATGGCTATGCTATCGGATTTAATGAGTTTTATTAACCCTTTCAAAGTCAAATGCTTTCATTGGCATGAGAATCACACAAAATATTTTTCTCCTCAAATTTGGCCTCTGCGAAATATTTCATGTAAAGCAGGGGTCTAAAATTACAACTAACCCATCGCTGTTGAATCTCCTGAACTCCTGTGAAACATATTAGTATATACTTGATTTAAAGTGTATTTTGAGTATTGTCCCACCGCATCCTAGTGAGTGTCCCAGTGTACCCATATCCAGGGCAAACCGGGACACTATTTTTTTTAACTTTTTAAAAACGAATTCTGGAAAAAAGTATAACAGATATTTCACAAATATTAGTTTTAACTAGAGCATAGAAAGCTACTCTATAGGACAATAATAGCAGAGATTTTTGCAAAAGGTGAAAAATGTCCCAGTGTACCCCAATCTCAACTACTGCCATTATCTTCGTACAGTCAGTGAGAAGACCAGAGATAACTTCAGGGTTTTCCCCGCAAATTAGCAAACTCAAGGATAGCATTTACACATATTAAAATATGCATCAAAGATTTTTATTTCATAGCACAGGAAATAATAATGGCGACTGTGGAAAGCCCTGACATAATGGCTTCTTGGCCTGCTTTGTGCGATTTGAACGAAAGGAAAAACGCTATCATGAAACGCATTTATTTATAATGGCTTTTCGATCAGGGCAAACACTTTTGATGAGGAAAACGGGTTTTCATAAACGAAATATTTGTGACATCGTAAACGATATTGAAAGCGTTTCGTTTCCTATGATCATTTGGAATGCGTTTGTAACGCATTTACATTTAGTTCTGTTCGTGTTTCATTTTGTCAAATTAAACCAAAATTGATGGAATTTCACCAAACTTGGATGGAAGCTTCATTGGGGTAGCCCCCTCATCTGATTAGTTTTTGGTGTGTGTGCGAGCATTCGTTCATGTCCATCCATCCGTCCATCTACTTGTACACATGTATATGTATATACAGGCCTTGTCTGAAAGATATCTAGCGAACTACCGGACGGAATTTCACCAAACTTGGGCTCCTTATCTGATTACGTTTCGATATGCATGCATGCGTTCGTCTGTTGTCCGTCCGTCTGTCCATCTACTTCTACATGTATAGACAGGCCTTGTCTGTAAGATATCTGGAGAACTACTGGACGGAACTTCACCAAACTTGGATGGAATCTTCATTGGAATGGCCTCCGCATCTGATTATGTTTTGGTGTGCGCGCATGTTTGGTGTCCATCTGTCTGTTTACTTGTACATGTATAGGCCTTGTCCTCAAGATATCTAGACAACTACTGGACGGAATTTCTCCGAACTTGGGTGGAAGCTTCATCGTGATGGCCTCCTCATCGGATTAGGTTTTGGTTTGTTTGCGTGCATCCATCTGTTTCTGATGTCCATCTTTGTTACATGTATGTACAGGACTACACTTGTCTGTATTGTGGGAAACTTACTACTGGATGAAATTTCACCAAACTTGGATGGAAGCTTCATTGAAATGGCCTTATGATCTAATTAGGTTTTGATGTGAGATAGTGCATGCGTGGGTTCATACAAAACATGCTTATCTGTCTGTCCAATTTTTGTTCCCTCCATATCTTGGAAACTACTGAAGGCAGATGCATGAAACTTCTATACAGTACAGCATGTATATTATAGGTGTGCCTCTTGTATGTTTTGCATCTTTCCTGTAATTTGATCAGTTTCAAAATGATTGATGCTTCACAATTACATGTATTTCACATTGGTTGGATGCTGTAGGTGTCAGCAATCCATCCATTGCTATAAATCCCGACTCCTCACTGGGCTACTGCAATAGTGAAAATCGCCTTTACGCAATTAATATTTTTAGATGCGCAGCTTTGTCGCTACATTCAGTTTAAGCACTTTCCCTTAATAATGTGCCCACTCAAGGCAAGGTGGGAGGTTGGGGAAGACATAAAAACAACCAGCATAGGCTTCATGCCGGAATGGCAACCCAAGGGCCAAAGCGGGACCTCTAGTTTTGACAAGAAGCATTTGTAATAAATGTGAGCTTCAGCAGCTGTACTTCTAAATTAGATAGCATTCATTTTGTGAACAGCTCGTATTTCATCGTAATCGGCGATGATGAACGCTAATGAATATTGCAAATGTGTGACTTCACATAGAGTGTTTTGGTTTCATGAGCAACAACAGCATACGTAGGGCCAAAGTTGTTCACAAGAAGTCCTTTCTCACAGAATTTGCATGTGGACTTTAGCTTGTTCAGAAAGGGTCTTCAGCGGGATAAATTCGTTGCACGGTTTGTCAGTGACCAGATACAGAAATATATGGGGTCAGTAAAATTTATATTGGGCTGGTTTTACTGACCCGATGTATTTCTGTATTGGATCACCGACAAATTGTGTAACCAATAATGCAGGGTTGTACTGGATAACTAAATCCCTATCATAATCTTAACCCATGCAATACCCATGCGTATATTCTGCCTTGCCTGCTCTGAACATGCAAGTGTCGTCTCAGGACGAATCTGGGTGAGACTAGATGCATTCTGGCATGAAATCCCTTATTAAAAAAAAAAGTTTTCTGCCAATGTTTCAATATGTTATTCTTGTTACAATTTTTATACCCCTTTAATCATCTGCACCTGCTATTGGAGTGGAAGAAACTTCTGATTCGAGATATAATATCCTGCATGAGAAGCAGTTATGCATTTTTACCCCTCGGCCAAAATTTGGCCGAAGGGTATTGTCGTCGTCATGTACGTCCGTCTGTCTGTCTGTCTGTCCGTCTGTCCGTCTGTCCGTCACACCTTTCTCGTTACCAAGATATCTTTAGAACGATCTACCCTAGGCACACCAAACTTGCAGTGCACATCCATATGCTCATGACCCAGAACCCTATTGAATCTGGACCCGATTGGTTGGAAACTTTGGCGGCCATCTTTAATTTATGCGAAACCATCACAGCTTTATCGTTACCAAGATATCTTTAGAACGACTTAGCCTAGGCACACCAAACTTGTACTGCACATCCATATGCTCATGACCCAGAACCCTATTGAATCTGGACCAGATTGGTTGGAAACTTTGACGGCCATATTTAATTTATGCGAAACCATTAATCTTGTGTATCTCAGGTACCATTTCACTGTTCAGTATGAAACTTGGTATAGATCATCGATGCATCAAGAAACTTCAAAGGAATGACCAAACCAGTTTTCCTGGTTCGGTGGAAACCTTGACGGCCATCTTTAATATATGCAAAATCTTTAATGATATATATCTCTGATACCATTCAAGTGTTCTATACGAAACTTGGTATACAGCATCGATGTATCAACAGACCTGCAATGTACATGTATAACCCCATCAGTTCCTCTGAGTGGTGGGAAGGATGGGCGGCCATCTTTAATTTATGCGAAATCATTAATGATCACTATCTCTGCTACCATGCATTCAAGTGCTCGATGTAAAATTTGGTATACATCATCGATGCATCAATAGACTTACGATAAATGACAGTTCTGTTTTTTTCTGATTGGGCGGAAACCTTGGTGGCCATCTTTAATTTATGCAAAATCTTTAATGATCTATATCTTTGATACCATTTCAGTGTTCTATATAAAAACTTGGTATACAGCATCGATATATCAAGAGACTTGCAATGAATATAACCACATCAGTTCCTCTGAGTGGCGGGAAGGATGGGTGGCCATCTTCAATTTATGTAAAATCATTAATGATCTCTATCTCGGTCATTGATGCATCAAGAGACTTATGTAATGAATACCAGTTTCTCTGATTGGACGGAAACCTTAGAGGCCATTTCTGATTGCAAAAATTTCCAGAATCTGTATATTTGTCACTTGACTGCTTGGTGTTACTGAAATCTTGGTTCATATTGAATACAGTATGAATGGCTGGCGGCCAGAGCCGAGGGGTTTTCAGATGCGCAGCTTCGTATTATACACCTGCCAGAATGTGATGATTTCCGACCGACTGTTCGTGTCCGGTCTATATCTGCGAGAGATTCCAGTCTACAGTTTCAATCTTTTTGTGAATGGATACGCAATGGAGACCAATGTTGCACACCTGCATGGAGGTTGAGGTCAAAGTTCACTGGACTATTAATAAGCAAATCGGTGTCCGGTCAATATCTGCAACAGTTAGATAGGTCTACACTAGGTGGAGACGATGTGTTGCATTCCAAAATTGATATCGAAAGTCAAATGTCACTGTGGCCTAAAAATCAGGATATTATTGAAAACTGCAAATTTTTTGTGAGTTGTTTCATAGGAGAAAAAGATAGCATAATTGAGGTCAAAATCAAAGTGTGACGGTATGTCACATATTGACGATATGTCACACACCAAAGATGAGGTCAAGGTCAAAGTCACTGTGACCCCAAAATCAGGAAATCATTGAAAATCACATGTTTGGGAGATGGATCCATGTGTTGTGAGGACATAAGTTAAAGCTGATTTTGGATATTGTTCAAGTTTGTCATCATTCAGCATAGCTGTCCAAGGTATGTCACGGGGGTGGGGTGATTAGATGTGCATCATATTCATAGCAATTGATTTCCTCTTTCCAGACCGAACTTGCAATTACTTATGGGAGAGTTTCATAATGATTAGCAATTTGCTTACCCCTAACTTCCTGGAAAGAGGACTATGGTTACCGGTATCCCAAGATTAGCTTTCTCAAAACACCAAGGGAAGTAACTCTCTCCAATCTATACCCTTTTAACATGGTGCAGAGACTTGATTGGAATTTAGGAAACTGACTGACTAATTTTGCCTGGAAGAAAAGGTAGTTCAGGAATGGTATACAGGATATGGATCTGCTCTTTGTATGGTAGATTCTTCAATATCAAGATGTCCAATCAGTCTTTGTGTATCACACTATTTTACCACTTGCATTTTTTCTGTTTTCCATTTCTTTCAGTCTTATATGGAGAGTGAGCAGACAGGCTGGCGAAGATATTCACGTCTAGTACGTTTTTACCGTCTATCTGTCCTCTTTCCATTGGGAGTAGCACTCCTCATTCACTGGGACTGGTCACGTACCAGGCAGTACAAATTGAATAAGCAACGAGCCCTACAAACTCCACAGACAGAGGAATTGAATAAGCAACGAGCCCTACAAACTCCACAGACAGAGGATTCTGAGCTTCTGGATAGTTGAAGTAAGTACATGTAATGATGTAAGTAAGTAAGTAGGATCCAGTATAATCACATTTCTCCCAAGGCCATTGTCACTTGATTGGTTGTTTAGCATGACCAGCCCTCATCTTTATTTGAGGCAAATAATTGTTCCCCGATGCCCGAAGGGCTTCATAAACTGTTTTATTACACCGTCCATAACCTGTATACATATACTATACCTTAGTTCTGTAATTATTGTTTGTCAGATTTATTTCCATGATCCAAAATTGTATATTCTGCTACATGTATATGCTTAACTGTTGATGAGGGCTACAAGGAAGAACAGATTCTCGTTGAAACTGATTGTGTATTACCCTCTTGAAATAAAGATATTATTATTATTAGGGAGACTATAGTATTGGGGTCCATCTGTCTGTGCGTCCGTCTGACTTCGTTTTCGGACAATAACTTTTGAAGAACTGATTGGATTCTTTTCAAATTTGGTATATGGGTCCCTCACCTCAAGATCGCGCTTGGGATTGTTTTTCACTCCAATCCGCCTATAGGTGGCACCACCTGGGGCCAAATTAAAATTTTGTTTCCGGACAATAATTTTTGGAAAACTGAATGGATTCTTTTTAAATTTGGTCTGTGGGTACCTCGCCCCAAGATCTCTCTTGGGATCATTTTTATCACGACGATCAGCCTACAGGTTGCGCCACCTGGGGGCCACGTTAAAATTTCTGTTCCGGAAAATAACTTTTGAAAGACTGAACGGGCTCTTTTCAAATTTGTTATGTGGGTACCTCGCATCAATATCTCACTTGGGATTGTTATTCATGCTGATATAGCTGTAAGTGGCACCACCTGAGAGCCAAATTAAAATTTTGTTCCCAGACAATAACTTTTGAAAAAAACCTGTTCGGATTTGTTTCAAATTTGGTGTGTGGGTACCTCGCCTCAATATCTCACTTGGGATTGTTTTTCACTCTGATCAACCTAGATGTGACCCCCTGTGGGTCAAGGTAAAATTTCATTTCTGGACAATAACTTCTGAAAACCTGATCGGGTAGGGTAAAATTCAGTAATTGTGGGTACTTTGTCACCGGATCTCACTTGTGATTGCTCTCCATGCCGGGCACTTAACATTACAGTTGCAAGCCAAATCAATTGCTTCAATGTCAGGGGACTTCAACCGCTCAGGTTTTCATAAAAATAGATAATGGATTTATATTTTCATCAGTAAAACTAATTTTCTTCGTATTATTATACGCCTGCCCAAAAGGCGGACGTATTATGTGATGGCGGTTTCCGTCCGTCTGTCCGTCTGTCCGGTTCTCGTGTCCGGTCTATATCTGGGACAGTTTCCTATCCACAGCTCCAATTTTTGGTGAGTGGATACCCTACGGGGAGACGATGTGTCGCGTACCAAAATGAAGGTCGAGGTCACAGGTCAAAGGTCACTGGCCTAAAAAACAGGAAATCACTGAAGTGTTCATGTCCGGTCTATATCTCTCAAGGTTTTCTATCCACATTTGCAATTTTTTGTGAGTGGATACGCTAGGTGGAGATGATGTGTCGCGTACCGAAATTGAGGTCGAGGTCAGAGGTCAAAGGTCACTGTTGCCAAAAATCAGGAAATCATTGATCGTTGACAGTTTTCTATCTACAGTTCTAATTTTTGGTGAGTGGATGCCCTAGGGGGGAACGATGTGTTTTGCATATTAAATGTAGGTCAAGGTCAGAGGTCAAAGGTCAGTGTGGTTGAAAAATCAGGAAATCGTTGAAAATTTCTAATTTTTTGTGAGTGGATTCAATAGGCGGAAATGAAGTGATGCATACCAAAAGTTAGGTCAAGGTCAAAGGTCACTGACCCCAAAATTAGTTTTCTATCTACAGTTCTAATTTTTGGTGAGTGGATGCCCTAGGGGGGAACGATGTGTTGCATACCAAATGTAGGTCGAGGTCAGAGGTCAAAGGTCAGTGTGACTGAAAAATCAGGAAATCATTAAAAATTTCTAATTTTTTGTGAGTGGATTCAATAGGAGGAAATGAAGTGTCGCATACCAAAAAATAGGTGACCCCAAAATCAGGAAATTATTAAAAATAACATTTTTTTTGCCAGTAGATACATTAGGGAGACACAATGTGTCACCTACCAAAATGTAGGTCAAGGTCAAGGTCAAAATCCCCAAAATCGTGGAATTGTTAAAAATCATGATTTTTTTAGTCCATTGAGAAATTACGGGGATTCGTTTCGTCATGTACCGAAATTTAGATCCAGGTCGCTGTGACCCCAGAATCAAGGTCAAAGGTCAGTGTGACCTAAAAATCAGGAAATCAATAAAAATTAGTAATTTTTTATGAGTGGATTCAATAGGGGGAAATGAAGTGTCGCATACCAAAAAAAATAGGTCAAGGTCAAAGGTCACTGACCCCAAAATCAGGAAATTATTACAAATAACATTTGTTGTGTCAGTAGATACATTAGGGGGACACGATGTGTCACATACCAAAATGTGGGTCAAGGTCAAAGGTCAAGGTCACTGTGACCCCAAAATTGTGAAATTGTTAAAAATCATGATTTTTGTGTCCATTGAGAAATTATGGGGAGATGGTTTATCA
The DNA here is from genome assembly GCA_036873755.1 of Hanleya hanleyi. Taxonomy (NCBI): domain Eukaryota; kingdom Metazoa; phylum Mollusca; class Polyplacophora; order Lepidopleurida; family Hanleyidae; genus Hanleya; species Hanleya hanleyi. Next base: position 10,148 of record JAVTVY010023712.1, read on the forward strand.
TGTACCAAAATTTAGGTCAAGGTCAATAGTCAAGGTCACTGTGACTTCAGAATCAAGAAATCTTTGAAAAGTATTTTTTTTTGTGTCAGTGGATACATTAGGGGGACATGTAGGTCAAGGCCGAACGTCAAGGTCACTGTGACCCCCAAAATCGTGAGATTTATAAAAATCATGATTTTTTTTGTGTCCATTGATACATTGAGGGAAGACGATGTGTCCTGTACCAAAATTTAGGTCAAGGTCAAAGGTCAATGTCACTGTGACCCCAAAATCAGGAATTCATTACAAGTCACATTTTCGAAGACGAGGTCATGCAATGCGATGTTGCGTTCTATCCATTCATCCATTAACATTTGTTGTCCATGCGATAAGGCGTAAAAAAAAAGACCTGTGTTTCCGGTAACCCGACCGACCCTAGATTTTTCTGCCGACCCTAAATATTTTTTCTTCTTTTTTTTTTTTCTTTTTTCTGACGGGTAATTCTCGCAAATGACCAAAAAAGACGGGTAGACGGGAGATTGAGACTGACCAAGTAAAGTTACAATATATATCCAATAATATAGGCGGGCCAATGCTTGGATAGCCTTTTGATCGACATAGGCTTACGTTTATTTCAAAACCATCTTCGTCCGGCATCTCTCGTCCGCCTTGTTCATAACCAGCGCCATGTTTTTTTGCATTCTGGGAATCCACGAAATCGGACTCCGTCACCCATAGTGCGATTACTGCAGGCGCGAAGGTTCCCGATTCTCCAGCGAGCTCTCCCGTGAAGCAACAACTACAACATAATGCAAAAAGACGACTGTCCGACGATTTTGCCAATGTTGAATTTGATCGATTGATGCTCGTTCTCCTGATAAGTAAAGACAAATTGGGCGTTCTCCTAATCTCCTGATAAGTAAAGACATGGGGATGAAGGAATACTACCAACTGCTGCCTTTTCGTGGCAGTTTCATAACGCGACTTGAAGTGAGTTTATGATAGGCCTACGGTATCGTACGCTGAACCACGCGGCACATGCACGGGGCACTGCAGGCAGCCAGTGCCGTAGACGATCTATTCTATACGTTTTTACCGAGATTTCGAACTGAATTTTTCGAAAAACATTAAAATTTCACACAGTATATCAACTCAATTATAGTAATTATATCCCCAGAGTACCATGTGAAGAGAGCATTCCTCAATTAGATGGGTGATTTTTTTAATTTTTTCAAATTTATTTTTGGACATCACGGCGGCAAGACGGCATGTTTTTCTGTACAGATTAGATAGCCATCCTGGCCCTGATAACATGGTAGCCTATGGTGATGTGTTGTCCTTACATAAAACGCTGGACTTTTTAATTTCTTTTTGTCTAGCAAGTAAATCAATAAAAACTCAAGAAGATTCTAGTTGAGGCCGTGGGCCATTAACTCCAAATCTTTTGGACATTATGATTATATCTCAAGTAAAAACATTCTCGCAAACTTGGGTATTGGGTTCACATCGACTAGAGGATGAATGGATTTGTTTTTTAGCTTACCCACCTAAATCCAAAATGACCACTTACCTCAATTTTTTTAGGCCATGCTCTTATTTGACAGAAGAGAAATAATTAACTGAAACACTTATGTATATATTTACACAATATGCAATGCATAAATGTCATTAGTTCAAAATGGAACTCTTTCTAGTTGTGTAGTACAAAGAACAGCGTAAAATAATCCTTATTCCATTAGCCCCCATATAAAAAAAAAATCAAAAAGAAAAAAAAATCCCTACCTACCTACCCTATTTTTTCTGATGCATGTTACCGGAAACACAGGATTTTTTTTTTTAGGCCTAACTCTAGTTTCAAGGTATGGATTGGTACCAAACTTTGAGTATACCTTACTCGCATGGCAAAGAGGAGCCATACATCAATCGATCAAAGGTCAAGGTCACAGTCACCCAAAACTGAATCAAGTATAAGATGTGATATATGTTACATTCTCAGAAGCACAAAATTGTAGACCTTTCTCTGGTGTGCTAGCTACCAATTGGAATCAAGGCTATTAAACAAACTTGAAATTTGGACCAATATAATTCCAGATATACGGGCGTATATTGAAGCCCCTTGGGCTCTTGTTTTTGTATAGATTTGGTTTGCAATTTTATAATTTCTTACACTGTAAACTTACCTTCACATACCTTATTGCTATCGTGTTCCCACGCGATAGATCATTGTTATTACAATGATTACCACAGAATCCAAAATAGCCCCTGTTGTCCCCAGGGCCCACACGTGAATTCCCAAAATCCACTATTGCTACACTTATTCAATTCAACAACTACCCATGGAACATGTCCATAGTTCCACCCTCCACCCTCTATCTCCTAAACTAAGCCTTGCTCGACCCCATACCCTCGCATATTCCAGGAAGGTACGGCTTATAGCGTTGGATACACCGGTTCTCATCAGATCACAGAAGTTAAGCAACATTAAGCTCGGTCAATATTTGGATGGGTGACCGGGTGCTGTACTGGCTGGGCTGATCAGTGTCCAGGGTGATACGAACTGTGAGCACTCTCGTGTTTTGGCACATGTAGTCACCATCTTGATATGACTGAAACAAGGTTGAACGACGTTAAACCCTTCTACTCACTCATATTCCAGGAGCTTACACTATCCTCGGGATAGCCCCAAGCCCCACCAATCTTCAAAACAAACTCTCACCTGACCTGCATATATTGCTTTCAAGCTAAATATGAATCTAATATATCTTTGCAGAAAGTTGAAATTTGTGTGCAATATTGGTATAATTCTGCCACCCCTCAATGAATTGCAAACCCAAAAGGGCTTGATTTATCAGGTGGAGCCCCATGTCACTGGACAGGGCTTTGAACATCCATATCTCCATTATCTTTGAAGATCTGGAGGTCAATTGTTTCCCCTTGCTGGCCTCCTGTGTTGAAGGTGGAAAATGACATTCCACTGTATGACCATGACGTTGCAACATTGTTAGAGTCCTGAATCAGCATAGATAGCATTGATTTCCATGCATTTATGAAGCTATAAGGTGATATTATGAACAACCTCTCAATTTCCAAACTACCATCTTGATTCGGATAATGATCCAATCATACAGCAGATTTTTGAAAACTTCTTAGAAGATTATCGGACTATTCCCTCTCGGGTAAAAAAAAAATGTTTGTACATGTAATCTGCTCAGATTAAGAAAAACCCTACCATGAACTTTCTGGGTGTTGCTGTAATTATGCCCCCCCCCCCCCTAACTAGAGGGGGGCGTATAGCGATCACTTTGTCCGTCCGTCTGTCCTCTCATCCGTCGAAGCGTCCATTCGTCTGTCCGTCCGAATTTCTTGTCCGCACAATATCTCGGTTAATATTTGATGGACAGGATTTAAACTTGCATGAAATGTGGCCAGCATCTCGTAGTTGTGCAGCGCCAAGTTTTTTCCGAGTTTCGGTTATATTTTCAAGAGTTATGGCCCTTTGTTCCTGAAATCTCCGTGAATTGGGACTTGTCGATCTGGGCTGTATCTTGGTTAATATTGTATGGACAATTATGAAATGTGCATGATATGTGGTCAGTGCCCTGTGGTTGTGCAGCGTGAAGTTTCTCTGCGGTTTTCGTATATTTTCAAGATTTATGGCCCTTTGTTCTTGAAATCTTGGTGAATTGGGACTTGTCCGGGCTGGATCTCGGTTAATATTGTATGGACAAGTGTGAAATTTGCACAATATGTGGTCAATGCCCATAGTTGTGCAGCGTGAAGTTTCTCCGCGTTTCGGTTATATTTTCTAGAGTTATGGCCCTTCATTCCTCAAATCTTAGTGAATAGGATATATATATATTCGTCAGGCTGGATTGATACTTGGGATATACAGTATAGCCTACAATTAAATAAAGATGAAGAAAGTGACTGAAGCAGAGTTTTGATATTTGTGCAAATTAGGCCTTGATCGACCAATTAAATTGGGGGGCATACAATTCAGCAATCTCTGATTGCTTCTTTCCTTGTTCCATCATGTCTTTTTTCCGAATGGAAAGACCTATTATTAATATTCTGTTTGAGGAAAATCATAATGGTTTTGTCTGTAAGTAGATTTGGCACCTGTCTGAACAAGTCTGAAGTTAATGCCAATAGAATAAGTAGCTAAGTCACATAAAAACTTCCGGGTCTCCAATCATGCATTTCTTGTGGGGTCGAGAACAACTAAAATGGAACAGCTTGTATTGTCATGTTTCCTTATTAGGTAGAGAAAGACGTGAAATTATGATCATGTTGAAATTTTTTATGCTCAGATAATCTTTCATTTCGACCTTTGACCTGTAAAATCATCCCTCTATGAGGCCAAACTTTTGGGTGAACTCAGAATCAGCAACACCCATCATCGTGTTGCCAGAAAATGGAAAACAGACAAACATCAGGGTGCTGGAGTTTCCTGACAACAGGGTGTCTATATGTACTTCCTATCTTCCATGTTAAATCTGCTAAATTTGGGATGCCAAAATTTAAAACAGGGTGCCAAAAAGACACACTGACACACATGTGGCTAACAACCTGACGTCTATGCCTGAAATATTATCACTTAAGGATGTCCGCTGGTGGTAAATGAAAGTAATTAACTTTTTGAATAATGTGTGTTGTTGCATTCATAATTGTGTAATATGAGGAGAAACGAAGAAAAAAATATAGGTTGGTGTGCATTTTTTAGCTGTAGTCAATGTTAAGTGGACTGACCCATGCTCAATTTGATAACCCAGAAAACATGGGGAATACCCCTAGTTTTGAAGCATATTCATGAAGAATTCATATAAATAGTATTTAAATTTTTCTTATATTCTAACTGTTTGCAGATAATGAAAATGTCTTTCAAAATTTATCAAATTGGATGGATGCTGCTGTGCAAAATTTTCAGCTAGAAGGCTTTTAAAGGAAATCCCTATCTCTTAACCTAGGAAAGGGAGATAACCCTATAGACAAAACAGGAAAAATGGCTGCCAAAGCCAAAAACCACCAGCGAACATCCTTAATTCATCAATCTTTGCAGAAAAAGAGATCTTCTCTATGACCAGGATTGATCGGAATGATGTTATCAAAGGCCCATAGCCTAGAAACTATTCAGCAAATCAAAACGGGCAAAAACTAGAACAGGTTGCCAAAAAAAAAAACCAGGTCAACAAAAATTGAAATTTTCACCCCTTTTTACCCATCGACCAACTTTGGCCTTGAGGGGTATTGTTGTCTTTACATCTGTCTGTTCATCTAGGAATACCAAACTTACATCACAAATTCAGTGAGATTGACCTATTTTGTGTGGGTCACCGGGTCAAATTTCAGCTTTTGTCAGATGCCCAAAAGGACTGGCTTTGTACCGACAATGTTGAGTTTGAATATTTTTCTTCTTTTTATTGCAGTATCCTGGAGAATGTCTCTGACCATCTTTCAGAGGTATGGGTTTTTTGCTGTCACGGCCGGTTTACTTTGGATTGGATGGATACTTGATAAGGGATTCGATGAAGAAATGACTTCATTCCGCAACAAGAGCAAGTTGTTTGGGGGTCGCCAGTTACCCCCCGGGGAGGAATTGTGGAAATAATGCATCCTTACATCGTCTGTCATAACTAATGTACATAGAGATGATTCAGACAGGTTTATGCAGTCCTCCAATACTATGGATGTTCATCTGGACAACCAGAAGAATTATCTGTGTGAATCTAGAATTTAGTATTCTCAGTTGAGTTGGTTTGTAAATAAATGTAAGCTAAGTTGGAATGCTAGATCTTCTGTTGTCACTCATGGTTGTTGTAAGTACTAAGTCAAGTGTTAAAAGAACGAGGAGAAACGACCACACTTGAGTTGCCGCTCTCGCTTGAAGCAAACATCACAGAATTACATAAGCATCGATTGGCTAAATGCCAAATCCTGATGATGTTTGGCAAAACCTTGTCAGTTCGGGAAATTGCAGAATTCAGGAACTGTGTCGAATTCTGGAACCGTTAAGAGTAGGCTGGAATTCGGGAACTCAGGACCACTTTTTCAACTGAATTTGCAAATGGGACTTCTTCTCAACGAATGGTATTATAATTTTTCTATCAATAAGTGACAACATTCATTCTCTTGGATTCCATCCTGTGATTTCAAAAATTCTGTTGTTTTTTTGCAGAATGTGAGAAAATGTGTCTTTGTCCTAATTCCTCCATAATAAACACGAATTTGGTGGGTGATATAGCGATAGGCACGAAATCTGTTCGTCTGTCTATCCGTCTGTCCGTTTTTCTTGTCAACGCAACTCCTACACTTTTGATACGGTTCATACAGTACTTAGTGGATATTATCGGCACAGTCTGAAGATGTGCATGTGCTCTTCCCGTTAACAGGGTTTTTCCTTACTGAGTTATTGCCCTTTACAGTCCAAAATACTGTAGATTAAATGATATCTTGTCACCGCAACTCGTCCTACACTTTTGATATGGTTCACCTAATACTTGGCAGATATTATCGGCACAGTCGGGAGTCTTTCCCATTGACGGCGGATTTTTCTTTACTGAGTTATTGCCCTTTACAGTTATGATATCATCTTGGCAACGAAACTTGTCCTACCCTCTTGATATTGTTCACCTAAAACTTGGTGGATATTATCGGCACAGTCCGGAGATGCGTATTTGCTCTTCCCATTGACGGGGGATTTTTCCTTTCTGAGTTATTGCCCTTTATAATTCAAAGAAGTGTAGATCCGTCCATCCATATTTCTTGTCAATGCAACTCCTACACTTTTGATACGGTTCACACAATACTTGGTGGATATTATTGGCACAGTTTGTAGATGCGCATGTGCCCTTCCCATTGACGGAGGATATTTCCTTACTGAGTTATTGCCCTTTACAGTTCAAAGTTCTGTAAATCAAATGATATCTTGTCAATGCAAAACTCCTACACTTTTACCTAATACTTGATGGATATTATCGGCAAAGTCCGGAGATGCGCATGTGCTCTTCCCTTTAACAGAGGATTTTTCCTTACTGAGTTATTGCCCTTTTCAGTTCAAAGTACGTAGATCCACCCGTCCATATTTCTTGTCAACGCAACTCCTCTTGCACTTTTGATAAGGTTCACATGATACTTATCGGCACAGTCTGAAGAAGCACATGTGCTCTTGTTGATGAAGGATTTTTATCCCCCTGGCATATATGCCTGGGGGATAGAGCGACGGGCATGAAAGTCTGTCCGTCCGTCTGTCGGTCTGACCGTCTGTCTGTTTTTTCTTGTCAACGCAACTCCTACACTTTTGATACGGTTGACACGAAACTTGGTGGATATTATTGGTGGGTTATTGCCCTTTACATTTCAAAATACTGTAGATTAATTGATATCTTGTCAACGCAACTCCTACACTTTTGATACGGTTCACCTAATACTTGGTGGATATTATCGGCACAATCCGGAGATGCGCATGTGCTCTTCCCATTGATGGAGAATTTTTTCTTGCTGGGTTATTGCCCTTTACAGTTCAAAGTACTGTAGATATGTCTGTCCGTATTTCTTGTCAATGCAACTCCTACATTTTTGTTATGGTTCACCTTATACTTGGTGGCTATTATCTGCAGAGTCCGGAGATACACGTGCTCTTCCTGTTGACAGAGGATTTTCCCTTGCAGAGTTATTGCCCTTTACAGTTCACAGCAAGTACTTTAGATCAAATGTTATCTTGTCAAATCAACTCCTACACTTTTGATGTGGTTCACCTAATACTTGGTGAATATTGTCAGCACAGTCCAGAGATGCACATGTGCTCTTACCGTTGATGGAGGGTTTATCTTTTCTGAGTTATTGCCCTTCAAAATACTGTAGATTAAATGATCTTGACAAAAGAACAACAACAACTTTTAATGCGGTTTACAGAATACTTGGTGTATGTTATAGGCACAGTCTGGAGACACGCATGTCCTTTTCCTACACACAGAAATGCAGCGGTTTTTCTTCTTGCCAGTTCACGGACACTGATACACCATCTGATGGCTCTTGTTAACTTAAAATGTGATTGGCATTTCTTTTCAATAAATGGAATTATTATTTTTCTATGAAAAGGCAAAAACATACCAAAGTGGGACTTAGGGATTTGCTCCGTCCATCATTTCGCCACACTTTCCTTGTGACTGCAATAACTCGAAAACAATTTGTCCGATTGATATCAAACTTAGACAGTGGGTTGGTATGAGTGAGAGGATGGCTGGGATTGTTTTTTCGGTAACGTGCGTAATCTAATATGGCCGCCATGGCCTTGATCTCTATTCAGTCATCTTAATAACCTTGTGACTGCAGTAACTCAAAATCTATTTGTCTGATTGACATCAAACTTGGAAAGTGGGTTAGTGTGTGTGAGAGGATTGTTTTCTGGCCCGTGTTATCCAATATGGCTGCCATATGCATGGCCACCGAGGCCTTAACCCCTCAGTCATGATACATACTACGCTTGTCATAACTGCAGTAACACAAAAATGATTTGTCCGATTTACATCAAACTTGCACAGTGTTGCTATGCGTGAGAGGATGGCTGGGATTGTTTATCAGCATCCTGCGTAATCCAATATGGCTACCATTGCCTTTACCGCTATTGAACCATCCTGTAAGCTTGTGACTGAAATAACTCAAAAACATTTGTCCAATTCACATAACAACTTGTACAGTGGGTTGGTATGAGTGAGAGGATAGCTGGAATTGCTTTTTTGGCAACCTAAATAATCCAATATGGCCACCATGACCACCGTGGCCTCGCCCCCTGTTCGGCCATGCTACCTAAGATTGTGAATGAAATCTTAAACTCAAACGATTTGTCCAATTGACATCAAACTTGGGTAGTGGGTTGATATGAGTATTAGGATGGCTGGGATTGTTTTTCGGCAACCTGCGTAATCCAGTATGGGTGCCATGACCGTGACCCCCTGTTGAACCATACTATGAAAGCTTGTGACTGCAACAGCTCAAAAAGTATTTGTGCGATTCACATCAAGATGATACTTACTGATATATCTGCAGATATCCCGGAAAACACTCCAGAGATATTAGTGATCTGGGCCCGAAAGAAAATTCAATGGGAAACATGGAAAACAGAACTATGTGCCAAGTCATGGATAGAGTCTGATCACCCAGATAACTTCCAAGACGACTACACACACCTTTTGACGAGTCTAGCCCGATGCATGGAAGTTTCAGTACCAAGACAGAAAATTAAACTTAAGAATCCACCCCGCCCTAAATGGTGGAATAGTGAGGTTAAACAGACGAAAAATGAAGTAAACAAACTACAAAGGAAATACAAGAGAAAGCACTCCCGAAAACAGACAACAGCTAGCTTCCGCTGAGGAAAAATATCTACAAAAAATTGCAAGTGCCAAAACAGAATAGGCAACCCGACTGTGTACTGAACTTACCAAGACACCAGACCCAAAACAGATGTGGAACACATACAGGAAACTCACTCATAATCATAGAGATGATGTCATCCTTCCGCTGACAAGACTCCGGAGAAATCCTGTTTAACGCAACAGATAAACTGCACCTCCTATAAGAAACATTCTTTGGAGGGAAGCACTTGAAGCCGAATTCATTTGATGAAAACTTCCAAAAAGACTATTGAGCAAGATCATCAAATCGATGTGGGATTTTTAAATACCGAAATTCAGATGACAGAACTTCGAGCGACCCTAAAACTGCTGAAACCGGGCAAGGCACCAGGCCCTGATAATATCTACCCGGAACTGGTGTCGTATGCTGGACCCTTTCTGAAAAGAGCCATCTTACAAATCTTCAACAGATCGTGGCAGGAAGGTGTCCTCCCTAGCCAATGGAAACATTCTCTGGTGAAATTCACTCGCAAACCAGAGAAGCCAGACTACTGTATTCCATCAGCTTACAGACCGATAAGCCTGACTCTGGTGAAATTCACTCGCAAACCAGAGAAGCCAGACTACTGTATTCCATCAGCTTACAGACCGATAAGCCTGACATGCTCGCTATGCAAGGTCATGGAGACAATTGTAAAGGCCGTCTCGACAGCGTCATGGAGATAGATGGTATCATTGACTGAACAACATGGCTTTCGAAAAGGACACTCTACAACAATGTCAATCCTGCAGCTGGTTCATTCTGCCACAATGGGCTTCAACAACAAAGAGTACACCACTGCAGTCATGATTGACCTCGAAAAGGCATATGACAGCATGTGGAGGGAAGGCCTACTGGTGAAACATCGACTGGGTTTCAAGGGGAAAATATGGCACTGGATAAACGGCTTCCTGTCTGGACGAACCTCAAGTGGAATCCATTCGAATGAAGAAGGACCGAAATTTCAGACTATGTTGGGACTTTCTCAAGGGTCAGTTATTGCTCCTCCTCTATTCAACCTCTTCATTCGAGATATATTTGACGGAACAGCAGGTAAAAGAACTAAATCTGCAGATGACGGCACAATTCACATGACGGGAAGTGATCTCCAGTCCCTGGCCGACAGAATTAGTGAAGATGTGGAAATGGTCACGCAAAACTGCAAAAGATGGAGGCTAAATCTTAGCCTTCCCAAAACAGAGTTGTGCGTCTTCTGGAGAGGAATAAATGACGCAGCCCAGATGGTGGATAATGTTGTCGCCCAGGTGGATGGCCGCCCTTTACCAATGACAACGACCCCAAAAGTACTAGGCGTGCACCTAGACCAGCAATTAAACTTTGAAAAGAACACAGAAGTATTTGGGAGAAAAGCAAGTCGCTCACTGGGTATCCTTCGACATCTTGAAAGCCTCCAGTCCATCCCAACAAAGCAGTTCCTACAACTCTTCAAAACTAAAGTCTGGTGAGATCGCACTTGGGAGTATGATTCTCCAGTATGGTCCATCATGAAGGACTCCTGCAAGGCCAAATTATATGCCATCCAGAGGAAGGATCTAACACTGCCTCGGACTACCATCTACTGCAGGAAGAGAAGCCGCAGAAGTTGAAGCTGGTGTCCTTCCACTGGACCTTAGGTGGGATGAGGCTGCCATAGAAATGTGCCAACGGATACTATCCATGGGTAACCAGGAACACCTGTGGAAACTTTGGGACCAGTGGCAAGCAACTCCTTCCGAGCGATGCATGACCCCATTTGGTAACATTGAAATGCTAGCAGGAAAAACCCTTCAACAAACAGGAGTTAACATCAAAAGGACAGAGGTTGCTCACATGAAAAAATACAAATACCTCACCTCGACGCAAGAAAAACCTGAACACTGGCATGCCTTCGGGTCTTCCAACACCAGGACCGTGGATCAAGGGACTCCTGCCAAAATATTCATTGAGGACCTACTCGAAACTATGCCTGTGGAATCAGTAATAGCATTCACCGATGGATCATGCTTGAAAAACCCTGGACCGTGTGGATCCGGTGCTCTTATCCTTCTTCCCACGACCAGAGAAGAGATTAAGATCGTACACCCGGTGGCTCCTAGAGGATCTATCCTTCTAGCAGAACTGGACGCCATCAACCAGGTTCTAGATTATACATCTAGAAACCTGAACACTCCCATCTCAGAGACCTCCACCCTGTTCATTATATCTGACAGCCAAGGTGCCCTGGGAATTCTTACGCTAAACTGGGAATACAGCAGCCATTACTCGCTGATACAGAACATCACAGAAAAACTCCAGAATCTGCGTGATACAGGCATGATCATAAATTTCATCTGGACACCTGGTCATGTAGATGAGATGGCAGATCAACTAGCAAAGGAGGCGGCAAATCTGGCCAAAGACCTGCCAAATACTGATATCGCCACCATCCAGGATATAAAACAAGCAGGCCGCGTCCGATCCCTTAACAAATGGCAGACTGAGAGGACACCCGCTGGCCTTATAATACGCACAATGCAGTATCGGGAACCAGGCTGTCAAAATGTCTGACACACGGTCAGGACTTGCATGACGCTATAACTTCCAATATTTTAACGATGGAGATGAAATAATCCCAGGTATACGCCCGTATATCTGGAATTACATTGGTCAAGAGAATTTTTCATGAAGGAAGAAGAAAGTGATGAAGTAAACCTTTGTTCTTGAGTTAATAAACAGGTATGAAGTACCCCTCTCCCCATTGAATTAGTAAATGTATGGTTTTTATTTCACAACAGTTTAACTAAATGTAGCTGTTTCAAACATGGGAGACAACTTCACAGGACAAATGCCATAAACATGTAGGGGAGAGAATTCTGAAAACTTGATTCAGTTTTGGGGGACTGTGACCTTGACCTTTGACAAATTGATCTCAAAATGTATGGCTCCTCTTTGCCATGCGAGTAAGGTATACTCAAAGTTTGGTATCGATCATACCTTGAAACTAGAGATATCACATGGACAACTTGTGTTAATGGATGAATGGACAGAACGCATAAACATCGCATTACACGACCTCTTCAACAGGCATATGAAAATGTGACTTTTAATGATTTCTTTGGGATCACAGTGACCTTGACCTTTGACCCAAATTTTGGTATGTAACACATGACCCTCTAATGTATCTACTGGCAGAAAAAAAGTTATTTTTGATGATTTCCTGATTTCGGGGTAACAGTGACCTTGACCTTTGACCTGACCTAAATTTTGGTACACAACACATCGTCTTCCCTCAATGTATCAATGGACTCAAAAAAAATCCAGATTTTTATGAATTTCATGATTTTGGGGGTCAGTGACCTTGACTTTCAGCCTAGACCTACATTTTGGTACGTGACACATGTCCCCCTAATGTATCGACTGACAAAAACAAAATTTCTTTAAGATTTCTTGATTCTGGGGAAACTGACCTTTGACCTTGACCTAATTTTTGGTATGCGACACATTTCCCCCTATTGAATCCACTCACAAAAAATTAGTATTTTTTAATGATTTTCTGATTTTTAGGTCACAAGGACCTTTGACCTTGATTCTGGGGTCACAGTGACCTTGACTATTGACCTGGATCTAAGTTTTGGTACATGACAAAACGGCTCCCCTTAATTGCTAAAAAAATCATGATTTTTAACAATTTCACGATTTTGGGGTCACAGTGACTTTGACCTTGACCTACATTTTGGTAGGGGACACATTTTGTCCCCCGAATGTATCTATCGACACAAAAAAAATGTTATTTTTAATAATTTCCTGATTTTTGGGTCGTAGTGACCTTTGACCTTTTTTTTTGGTATGCGACACTTCATTTCCCCCTATTAAATACATTCACAAAAAATTAGAAATTATTAATGATTTCCTGATTTTTCAGCCACACTGACCTTTGACCTCTGACCTCGACCTACATTTGGTATGCAACACATCATTCCCCCCCTAGGGCATCCACTCACCAAAAATTAGAACTGTAGATAGAAAACTGTCAATGATTTCCTGATTTTAGGCAACAGTGACCTTTGATCTCAACCTCAACTTTCGGTACGCGACACATCGTCTCCACCTAGCGTATCCACTCACAACAAATTGCACCTGTGGATAGAAAACGTTCACAGATATAGACCGGACACGAACACTTCAGTGATTTCCTGTTTTTTAGGCCTGTGACCTTTGACCTCTGACCTCGACCTTCATTTTGGGTATCCACTCACCAAAAATTGGAACTGTAGATGGGAAACTGTCCCAGATATAGACCGGACACGAGAACCGGACAGACGGACGGAAACCGCCATCACATAATACGTCCGCCTTTTGGCGGGCGTATAAAAACTAACTGATGATTTATGATTTTATTCCTCTAAAATTGGCCAGAACGCGTCTCCAGCCATCTTGATCTAGAACCCCAGAGCTTCCGGGGCCTAGTCGGCCCCTGGACCCTCGCCTTAAGTGCTGGGATAGTCGGTAAATCTCACTCTTTGGGAAATTTTAAAGTCGAGAGGTATGAACTAAAAGCAATTTGTCCAATTGACTTCGGACAGTGGTTTGATACGAGTGAGATGATGGCTCCATGGGATTGTTTTTCATCCATCTGCATAATCCAATATGGCCACCATGGCCTTGACCCATTCGACCATACTAAGCTTGTGACTGCAATAACTGAAGAACGATTTCACAAGCTGACATTTGGTATAAGTGTAGCAATGACTGTATAGCATTCGCTTGTTTACAGCAACCTTCATGACATGATCTACAAATATCACATGTCACTATTTACCATATTTCACACTGTTTACATTTCAGAACTAAACCTCGTATTTTGAAACTTCTCTATTTCTTCATTAAAACTGATGTAAACTGTCAAATAATTTCTTTTCAATTCTCAGATAATGTAACAAATGTTCTAAGCACTCAATACACAAACAGAAGTTCCCATCAATCATTGAATGTACAACAACAAGTTTGAATAGAACATTTTATAAACCTTTCATGTTGCCATACTGTATCGATGGTGGGGGACATGGACCGCTCGGGTTTTCATTCTCTTTAAATTTCATGCTGTGATTCCAATACCCTATCCATCGTTTTTGCTGAAAGTCAGAAATCATTTTTTGCTGAAAGTCAGAAAATATTTCTTCAGTCCTATATCCTCCTTGTTATAAGCGAGTTCCCAAATTTGGTACTGTTCCTGAATTCGGAAACCGTTCCCAAATTCAACAATGTTTCTGGATTCTACAATTTGCCAAACTGTTATGCCTCAACATACCAAGCACTCTCATTGGTATTCTTCTCTTGTCAAGTAAATGTCCACATTTACACTTTGAACTAACCTTGGCAGGTGTACTTGTGTATGTTCCTGCTTCCCAAATTTTTGAGACTGAGACTTTTGCTCAATAAACAGATTATTTCAGGGTGACTTCAATCAGGTTTACCTTCAACTCGCACCATCCATTTCTGAAAATCTGAATTTTAGTATGTAATACCCTGTGTTTGAAGAATCCCAAATAAATGGCTCGCCTTTTAGGCAATGCATGGAGGATGGTATCATTATTGTGGAGCACAGACAAGGGTTTGTGACCAATATATGGGGGCAGTGACTGATTGATAGAGTGAACAGACATACATTCAAAATAATAAGGCCGATATCAAGTTTTATAACTTTTTATGTATAAGACATGCCATTAAATCCATGTGCAGGGATAAGGCTATAAATGAACAATACTGTACTAGATGCTATCACAGCTGGGTTTAGTATTTCATAAATGTAACAAAAATTACATGCTTCATCACGATTTGTCCACAGTGAAGTGGGTTCATAGAGGAAGACTTAGCAATGTTGAGATTACACACTACCAGGGCGACGATGAGAATTCTGGTACCACATCATGAACCACTTAATTTGACTGATGAATGACTGAATTATGACAATAAATTGATTGTCGTCATTTTTTTTACTAAATACATAATTGTCTGAGCAGTACTGGCTGTTGTTCACTCCATAAAGTTACTTTCCGTGCGTGACTGAAGTAGCAAATTATGATGGGAACGGACTAAAAGTCCACGATTGGTGATCTCAGACACCTGTATACATACTTCTGAATCAAGGCACATGCAATCATATATAGTTTGAAAATAGTGGACTATCGATACGTTTGGTCCAAACCAGTACACCAAAAGAACAGGTGTAACACACGATTACACAAACTAAGTAAATGATTCTATGGAGTAGAATTTGTTACTGTACAAAATGAAATTGCTTCATCACAATCAATCAATCACAAACACAGCAAGGAAGCATGTATGCCCCCCTTCCGCTTTAATCCGACACTGCCCTGCCATTGTTCTGTTCTGTATTGGTCGGTGGAGGCCTAATTTGGATAATACATATTCCAAGTATCGACCAACAAGTAATAATACAATGTTTTGATGCAAGATGTTAGCCAAATCCGAAAATGTGACCTGGTTACGAGACCTACATTCCTTGGGAGTATATCGTGGTGAAAATATGAAGCGATCAGTGAACTTTGAATTTTGCACCCAATTCACTCTTTTTGGGGCAATTTCATACTTCAGGACCTATGTGGTCTGCTTTGGAATGTAGAATAACAATTTTATAGCCATTTTCCCAGTCCAAATCGGTTATGGACTGAGGTCCAGCCTGAACAAAATAAATATATCCCATTCACTTAGGTTTGATGAACAAAGGGGCCATAACTCTTGAAAATATAACCGAAAGCAGAGAAACTTCAGGCTGCACAACTATGGGGCATTGACCACATATCATGCAAATTTCATACTTGTCCATACAAAATTAACCGAGGTCCAGCCCGGACAAGTCCCAATTCACAAAGATTTCAAGAACAAAGGGCCATAACTCTTGAAAATATAGGCGAAACGCGAAGAAACTTCACGCTGCACAACTACAGGTCACTGACCACATATCCTGCAAATTCCATACTTGTCCATACAATATTAACCGAGATCCAGCCCGGACAAGTCCCAATTCACAAAGACTTGAAGAACAAAGGGCCATAACTCTTGAAAATATATGCGAAACGCGGAGAAACTTCACGCTGCACAACTATGGGGCACTGACCACATATCCTGCAAATTTCAAAATTTTCCATACAATATTAACCAAGATCCAGCCCGGACAAGTCCCAATTCACAGAGATTTCAGGAACAAAGGGCCAGAACTCTTGAAAATATAAGCGAAATGGGAAGAAACTTTCCGCTGCACAACTGTGGGGCACTGACCACATATCATGCAAATTTCGTACTTATCCATACAATATTAACCAAGATCCAGCCCGGACAAGTCCCATTCAGAGAGATTTCAGAAAAAGGGCCATAACTCTTAAAAATTATACCGGCACTCGGAAAAAACTCTACACTGCACAACTACGAGGCACTGGCCACATTCCATGCAAGTTTCAATCCTGTCCATCAAATATTAACCGAGATATCGCGCGGACAAGAAATTCGGACGGATGGATGGATGGACAGACGAACGTCCCGACAGACGGACGGACAAAGCGATCGCTATATGCCACCCTCTAATTAGAGGGGGGGGGGCATAAATATCAAAGAGAATGTACAGAAAAAAAAGAGATCATTTTCATCCTGGTTACTAACACACAACTGACAGTACAGGAAGACTGAGCTGGGAATTAAAGACATATTGGAAGATGAGGGTTTGGGTGGGGAAGCAGGAAAATCTCAACTAATAACCCAAACAGACAGAAAACTGTCTATAGAAATACTGTCAAATTATAATTCAATCTAATATAAAAAAATATATATATATTGCAAAACAATATCTCCAATGACAATGGAGCTGAGAGGAGAATAACTAATGTTAAATCATTATCATGTGATTAATAATAATAATGAATTTTAAACAAATATCTGTGCGTATTATTCACCATACATATAATAAGGATCAAACTCCAGCGTTCTAGGCATTGCGTGCATGGGTAAAACATTTTCAGGAAGACCTGACCTCATTTTTGTTGTCAGCGGAAGCAGAGCACATTTCTGGTCTGTAGTCTAGTGTCCACAGACTTGAGCTCTAAAGCACGTAGTTTGGCTGTGTATAGTTTATCTTTGAGCTCTTGTCGTTTTGCGAGTTCTCGCGTGTAAAAGTCTTTGTGATCCTCAGGCTGGCTAACTAAGTCAGAAACATAATTAGAATGAGCTGCAGAACCCAGATCTACTTTTCTTCGGGCATCATTGGAGTATTTGTCCAAGTCATATTTGGGTGGAATATTGTCTCGGTCCTCGAATAACTGGTTTTCTTTCCCGAAGTGAGATTCAAACGTAACATGTTTCTTCGGTGTTTCTGGATCCTTCTTCCCTTTGATTAAACATGGCTGTTTGCAAGGTGTAGATTCAGCCTCTGTCAAAAACACAGAAATGAACAAATAAATAATCAACAATACAGAAATAAATGTTGTCAAAGGGTAAATTTCAGTTTAGGAACATTACACAAATTAAAAGTACAATAGTTCAGTGATGGAGGAATTGTAATAGAAGATACAATTTAATTAATAACTGCAATTAAAATAATTACATTTAATCAAATTCTGAGGAAAACCTTGGACAATATCACTATTAAGACAGGACTGAGCATATCTTGCACCAATAGTCTGACAAAACTGAAAAGGAGGAAATATATAATCTGAGTTTTGAAATGTGCAGAACTGCGAGAGAAATGCAAAGATATGTTACTGGTCATTTTGGTGCTTGAAACTGAACAATGTAATTGTGTTGAAATTATTGATGGCTCTTGTTCACCTGTATGGGATCAAGATATTAATTATGGGGACAAATACAGTAACATATGTGCAGGGGCCTGAAATCACATAAATACACCAATTATAAATTAAAATGCACTAACAGGTGATGGAGGTGTTAATTATATATAGACAAACTTAAAACCACCATTCAACACACGCATACCATAACCTGAGGGGAATGTGAAGAAGACTTGACCAAGATATTTCCTGATCAAATACTCTGAAAATCCAAAAATTCAATGGTAAGAACAGGTTAATAGTCAAATTTCAGATGTGCTGGAAAATGTACCCGACTGCCTGGTGTCTATACAATAGGTGTGCATCAAACTATGGAAAAGACTTACGATTGGTGTGATTCTGTTCGCAGGACAGAATGAACAAATGCTGGGCTTGTTGCACATACAAGTCAACATAATCAGCTGTATACTATACCGATAAATGTATGTAGCCACAAAAAAAGCTTCTTAAGAAGGAAGACAAAGTGCAGAAAAGATGGAAAATCATGACAACCACCAGTCTAAAAGCTCAAATGTGAAGCATATCATAAATCTTGCCACCTGCACATGCACAACCACAGGCCCGCAAAACAAGAGTTGGGGGTGTGGGCGGTGGTATTAGGGTTAAGTGTCGAACTATGTCGAACGGTTTACCGCCAAACAAAATACATCAGCATATTCTACAAGTATCACTTTATATATTCCCGTCGTCAAATTAGTAAATTTGTGCAATTTTTTACCTTTGCCGGGCGATTCAAAATCCAACGTAAGTGTCCATCCATCTAGCCTTCACGAACAGTTAGATTATGGCTGACTTTGTTCTCAATTCTGATTGGTCAGTCGAGACACGCCTCTGGCGAGAGAGATCACGTACTGATCAGCTGTCGCGACTGACCAATCAGAATTGAGAACGAAGCCCGCCATAATCTAACTGTTCCTAGATGGATGGACAGTTACGTTGGATTTTGAATCGCCCGGCAAAGGTAAAAAATTGCACAAATTTACTAATTTGACGACGGGAATATATAAAGTGATACTTGTAGAATATGCTGATGTATTTTGTTTGGCGGTAAACCGTTTATTTCTCAATTCACCCAAAGTCTGTTTCTCACCTTTATGTTGATTTATATAAAGCATGGTGTTATATATAGAGACCCATACTTCGACACTTCACCCTAATACCACCGCCCACACCCCCCAAAACTCTTGTTTTGCGGGCCTGTGTGCACAACAGAGAGAGAGAGAGAGGAACTTTTCCCCTCCCAGCCCTGCTGCAGACAGTATGAACTACTTTCAGTCTCTCGAAGACCATGTTTAACAACCTTATGAAGCATGATATTTTTTTTACCCTTCGACCAAATTGGCCTTGGTCATCATAATTTATGTCTATAAATGTCCGATCAACAATAGGCTGACTCTAATATTGTACACATAACCTGGTTATCTCTATCGGCTGTATTATTTGGATAAGTTTGCGGCCATGCCTTAAAAATTGTTTTTGGGGTGAACCGACCCTATCTAAAAAATTGGGGTAGATAGGTTGTAATTAAAATTATTTTAAATTTTTAATGTAGGTCACTCAGATAATGATTTACAGGAAATAGCTATGAATTTTGCATGAAATTTGAAAAATTGGCAGATTTGCCAATAAAACATTTTGAGTAGGGGCCTATTCGTCATGTAAGGAAAACACAATAGATGACTACATGTAGGGTACCTGGAAAAGCTACCCAACAAGCTGTATTGCACTCGGTGTTCCCGGTTTGAAGATCCTACATGACAAACTTCCCTAAGTAGGGGGTATTTTGTTGGATTCCGCCCAACCAACAGATTGTTAATGATGACCCAAAGAAAAGAGCACAAGTTCTTTTGATAGACTTTTGATAGACTATCTGCTGTGTTTGATAGACTATCTGCTGTGTTTGATAGACTATCTGCTGTGTTTGATAGACTATCTGCTGTGTTTGATAGACTATCTGCTGTGTTTGATAGACTATCTGCTGTGTTTGATAGACTATCTGCTGTGTTTGATAGACTATCTGCTGTGTTTGATAGACTATCTGCTGTGTTTGATAGACTATCTGCTGTGTTTGATAGACTATCTGCTGTGTTTGATAGACTATCTGCTGTGTTTGATAGACTATCTGCTGTGTTTGATAGACTATCTGCTGTGTTTGATAGACTATCTGCTGTGTTTGATAGACTATCTGCTGTGTTTGATAGACTATCTGCTGTGTTTGATAGACTATCTGCTGTGTTTGATAGACTATCTGCTGTGTTTGATAGACTATCTGCTGTGTTTGATAGACTATCTGCTGTGTTTGATAGACTATCTGCTGTGTTTGATAGACTATCTGCTGTGTTTGATAGACTATCTGCTGTGTTTGATAGACTATCTGCTGTGTTTGTTAGACTATCTGCTGTGTTTGATAGACTATCTGCTGTGTTTGATAGACTATCTGCTGTGTTTGATAGACTATCTGCTGTGTTTGATAGACTATCTGCTGTGTTTGATAGACTATCTGCTGTGTTTGATAGACTATCTGCTGTGTTTGATAGACTATCTGCTGTGTTTGATAGACTATCTGCTGTGTTTGATAGACTATCTGCTGTGTTTGATAGACTATCTGCTGTGTTTGATAGACTATCTGCTGTGTTTGATAGACTATCTGCTGTGTTTGATAGACTATCTGCTGTGTTTGTTAGACTATCTGCTGTGTTTGATAGACTATCTGCTGTGTTTGATAGACTATCTGCTGTGTTTGATAGACTATCTGCTGTGTTTGATAGACTATCTGCTGTGTTTGATAGACTATCTGCTGTGTTTGATAGACTATCTGCTGTGTTTGATAGACTATCTGCTGTGTTTGATAGACTATCTGCTGTGTTTGATAGACTATCTGCTGTGTTTGATAGACTATCTGCTGTGTTTGATAGACTATCTGCTGTGTTTGATAGACTATCTGCTGTGTTTGATAGACTATCTGCTGTGTTTGATAGACTATGTGCTGTGTTTGATAGACTATGTGCTGTGTTTGTTAGACTATCTGCTGTGTTTGTTAGACTATCTGCTGTGTTTGATAGACTATCTGCTGTGTTTGATAGACTATCTGCTGTGTTTGTTAGACTATCTGCTGTGTTTGATAGACTATCTGCTGTGTTTGTTAGACTATCTGCTGTGTTTGATAGACTATCTGCTGTGTTTGATAGACTATCTGCTGTGTTTGATAGACTATCTGCTGTGTTTGATAGACTATCTGCTGTGTTTGATAGACTATCTGCTGTGTTTGATAGACTATCTGCTGTGTTTGATAGACTACCTGCTGTGTTTGATAGACTACCTGCTGTGTTTGATAGACTACCTGCTGTGTTTGATAGACTACCTGCTGTGTTTGTTAGACTATCTGCTGTGTTTGATAGACTATCTGCTGTGTTTGATAGACTATCTGCTGTGTTTGATAGACTATCTGCTGTGTTTGATAGACTATCTGCTGTGTTTGATAGACTATCTGTGTTTGATAGACTATCTGCTGTGTTTGATAGACTATCTGCTGTGTTTGATAGACTATCTGCTGTGTTTGATAGACTATCTGCTGTGTTTGATAGACTATCTGCTGTGTTTGTTAGACTATCTGCTGTGTTTGATAGACTATCTGCTGTGTTTGATAGACTATCTGCTGTGTTTGATAGACTATCTGCTGTGTTTGATAGACTATCTGCTGTGTTTGATAGACTATCTGCTGTGTTTGATAGACTATGTGCTGTGTTTGTTAGACTATCTGCTGTGTTTGTTAGACTATCTGCTGTGTTTGATAGACTATCTGCTGTGTTTGATAGACTATCTGCTGTGTTTGATAGACTATCTGCTGTGTTTGATAGACTATCTGCTGTGTTTGTTTCACAAGCCTTAAACAGGAAGTGAAGGTTCGAATAATGAATGACAATTTATATTTACAACAAATGAATATAGCTAGAATCATTATGTGAATGGCATATATCTCTGTTGTGAACAGTTTTATTTTGCAAAGTTGGAACAATATTATTCTGATGCTTTATAAGAGTAATATCAACGAAAAACTAACTGTATATTCACAATGTGTAAGATATGAAACATTTATGATTAGCACTTATATGGCACATATTAAATCCTTTAAAGATTACATGTAAATTATTAAAGAGGAATGTGTTTTCTTCTACTTACATCATGACAATGACTGATTTTAGAGCACATTTTTCATCACCAAAAGATGTAAATTTGAAATTTTAAAGAAGCAGATGATCCCAATTATGAAACTATTGCACATGTATGATGAAAATAAACATCTATTTAAATAATGAGGCAAAGAACTACAGTCACATTGGTCAGCTTGAAAATGGAAAACGTCTGGGGTTCAATTTCCCAAATTCAGGTTAAACATGAGGCACCAGAGGTGCTTCAACCCTTCAGCCCCTTAACAGTCCAGCCCAAGCAACATCTTGTGGCATGGTATATACATACCGGTACCAAATTTGAAAATAATTTGATGAAAGGTTCTCAAGTTATTGCACAGAAATGCATGTAGGGTTTAACCACCAGGTGAGGCCACCTATTTGCGAAAGTGGTCGAAATGCAATCCCAGACGACATGTAATAGCATGGAATATTCACACTAAATTTGAGAAGAATCTGCATAACGGTGCTCAAGTTATTGCCTGGAAACAAATTTCATACGGGCGAACAGATGGATGCACGGACACATAGAGGGATGGACAATCGCAATCCAGTATACCCCCCCTACTATTCACGGGGGTAAATTGGTAAAGTTGTGATCTTACTGTCCTGGCCTGGAACTAAATGTTGGATGGAGCTTTTGTCCATAGTTTTCTGTTCACTGGGGCTTTTGTGCAAATCCCAAAGAGAATGCTGTATTGTTCTCATCTTGTTCATCATTTTCATAGAATAGCTATCATTTATCGGGGGCATGGACACATTAATATATCTTGAAGTTTCATACATTTACCCAGAAGATATAGCAAGTAAACATTGGCTTTATTCAGTGTATCATTCAAAAATAAAGCCTCTGTATACTATAAACATAGATCTATAAGGTTCACTGCTGATAGTGGCCCAAATGGATACCAAACTACTATTTATAAGTGTTCCCAAGACGTGGAAATATCACAAATTACAACTGAAGCAAAATTAAAGCTGAGTAATTGTTAAATGGTAATTCACAAGCAGAAACAGTTGTGGAGATTTAAATTGTAGATTTAAACTTGCACAATATGTATATTTTCCAGTACATTATACAACTCAATTCTCCAGATGGTTATCTCCCCTGTCCAGAAAAAACTGTTTTGGTGAATGTAATATGTAGATTTATAAGATAAGGTAGAATGCTTGCAACATTTCATGAATATTTTGGAAGTAGAATGGAAAGAAAACATTTCTGAATATTATGTAAATGATTTGACCACCACTAGATTTTAGAAACTTACCACGAGAAGGCCCATAATACATAATGTTGGAATAAAACCATGATACAGATGGACAGAAAAGTGGACGGACAGAAAGACAGATGAGGACCTGACCAACGAAATATACAAAAGGCACATCTACAGACTACATTCTATATTGGACAGGACAGAAGTTTGTCGACCTGCCTTCAGTAGTTCTCAAGATATGGGAGTCTTGGGAAAAGAGGACGGACAGACAATACCACTTAGCCCAATCGGGCTGAGGGGTAAACATGGAAAATATTTAAAGCAAAAAGTTTTGCACATACTGAAGAATTAACATTGATGGGCAATTTCCGTGAATAACAATAATAAATCTTATTTAGCATCCTTGGACTTTATCTTGGCTGAAACTGTAAATTTGTTGTTTCCTTCAAAATGTGTGCTCCGTGATATCAAAGAGTTAGTCTATTCTGGTACTGGTACATATATAACTCCTCATAAAGAGAAAATCCATTTCCAAGGTCTAAAACACATAACATGTAACACAGGAACCAAGGATTGGTGCATTGGTTATTACAAACACATTAGAAATAGTGGTACATGTCATTCTCAGTGACAAGGCTCTACATTGCACAGAGGAAGGCCTCATGTAGCAACACTTGGATTTGTATTGTATGATATTCGGTTATGAGTTGGCTTTTTCATGCTTGGTCTTACATGACAGTTTAATGTGATGTGGCGAAAAATATAATGTAAGTGGAGGTATTTTTATGAAGGAAGAGCTGACAGGGCCACAGCCCCTATCTCACTCGCTGTTATAGTTTTACAGCAACGCCAGGAAGTGTCGTATTCATAACAAGCATTCTGAGAACCCCAACATCTCACCTTGTGAGATCTCCCGCTGAAGCTGCAGCAGTATTGAAAACATATGTGTAGAGCAAACTTTTCATGTGCAGAGGTACATGTAAATTTTTGCCTAACAAAAACCTTATCAATGGAGAAGTACAAAGTCTAAACTGCGATAATTTGGACAAAAATTCATATTTCATGTCATATTACTTAAATAGCACAAGCACATCCTCGAATCACATTAAATTTGTGTAGCAAGTGTCAAACTCATGCAATGAAAGCCGACAGCTTCAGTAAACTTTTCAAGTACAGATGTACATTATCATCGGCAAATTATAGCATAGACAGCGCAGGTACATCCTCCAATTATATGAAACTAGTGATCAGCAAAATCACTTAGCAGAGTTATCACAATAAAATCACTTAGCGGAGATATCACAGCAAAATCACTTATCGGTCTTATCACAGCAAAAGCACTCAGCAGAGTTAACACAGCAAAATCATTAGCAGTTATCACAGCAAAATCAGTTAGCAGAGTTATCATAGAAAAATCAGTTAGCAGAGATATCACAACAAAATCACTTAGCAGATATATCACAGCAAAATCAGTTAACAGATTTATCACAATGAAACCACTCAGCAGTTATCACAGCAAAGTCACTTAGCAGAGTTATCACTGCAAAATCAATTAGCAATCTTATCACAGCAAAATCACTTGGCAGATTTATCACAGCAAAATCACTTGGCAGAGTTATTAGAGCAAAATCACTTAACAGCGATCACTGTGAAATCAGAATTAAGATTATCCAAGTGCTCACACGTGCAGCACGGGATTATCGGAGTGAAAGTTTCAAGTAGATCGTTTTTTCATGTTTCATTCACCCCCATGGCTTAGTTTATAGGGATAGGGAGATCGCGTTCCCTTTCTATACTACTCATCGCGCATGTGCAGTCGACCCATTCTACTGTAGGGTGCAAGTCTGGCCCATGGAATCTGAGGTAGCGAAAACCCCAGGTCTCTCGCCCCACCCTATCCCGCGCCACACCTATAGGGATAGGGAGATCGCATGCCCTTTCTATACTACTCATCACGCACTATTCATCGTGCATGCGCAGTCGACCCATTTTACTGTAGGGTAGCGAAAATCCCAGGTCTCTCGCCCCACCCTATCCCGCGCCACACCTATGCGACCCGCTGTGCAGTGAGTAAAGTGGACCCGCTGTGCAGTGAGTAAAGTGGACCCGCTGTGCAGTGAGTAAAGTGGAGAAGGAAGAGTAGGAGTCGGACACGCCACGGATTATACTAGGGAGATATGTGTACCAAGTTTCATAATGTTCCAATGAAACCTGACAAATTCAGACAACCTTTCAGTACATTTTTGTCTAGCAAAAACCCTTATAAATGGCAAATTACTAAGACACAAATTAATATTTCATCTCATAAATAGCACAGGTGCATCCTCCAATCATAAGAAATGTGTATCAAGTACCATAATCATCCATTGATAACTGACAAGTGCAGCAAACTTTCTATGTATGTAGGAGGCCTACAATTTTGTCTAAAAAAACCCTTATAACTGGCAAATTACTAAGTCCAAAACCGCATAATTTGGACAAAAATTAATATTTGATCTCAAAAATAGCACAGGTGCATCCTCTAATCATAAGAAACATGTGTACCATTTTCATAATCATCCATTAACAAGTGACAACTGTAGCAAACTTTCTATGTACATGTGTACATTGTAGAATGCCTACATGTACAATTTTGCTAAACAAAAAACTCTATTATTTGTTATAATTTGGACAAATAATAATATTTCATCTCAAATATAGCACAGGTACATCCTCTAATCAGGACACATCTGTATCAAGTTTGATAATCATCCAGTGACAGCTCATACTTGCAGCAAACTTTCTATATGCAGATGTACATGTGCACTTCAGCTAAACGAAAAACTCTTATCATAGGAATTTTCATATTGGAGCACCCATGGAATCCCCCGGGGTAGTGCCCTAACCGAACCCCCAGGTGGAATACCCACTCCCCATGTTTTTTTTTATATATTCTTTGAAGTAAGTAAAATTTCACATACACAAAGATGTAAATCTAGGCTGTCTGGATGCAAAACTGGTGAATACTGAAAGAATATCCACAGTTGTGTTTCAACAAAAACATTTCAGTCATGGACCCTTGCAATGTGGTACAATGTACAAGGGACATTTACCTACATTTATGGTAATTTCAACATAAATTTGGAGAGACAGCCAAGATACTCAGATATTAAGTAAGAATTTAATGTTATTCATGAAAATCGCCCATGAATGTTTTATTCTATTTTATGTGCTAAGTTTTCCTTCAAATATTTTCTAATTTTTTTTACTTCATATTGGAAGGTGTACCTCAAACATTTTGCCATTTTCATGAATAATGTGGCTGCTCTCTAGGTCTTAACTGCAGATATTAAACGAATGTGCTGATGGAATGGTGAGGAGAATAATTTATAAATATTCTGTACAACTATATACAGTCCAGGCACAAATAGGTCACCTCTCATATACAGAATTCTACAAGAAGAATCTCGGTACTGACACATGACATACATTATTGATGTCAGCTCGTTAAAGTTCACATGACCAAAATGGAACTACATTCAGCTTGTCACCTGATTCACCAATGAATATGGAAGATTGAGCTGAGAAAACAATCCACGTCCATATGCTGAACATCAGAGTCAAAAAGACGAAGCAATCACATTTTTTGAAATAGGGCACACTTCTCCAGTTTGTTGACACTTTGTAAAGCTCGACGCCTCTCTCCAGGACGAGGTATGGGGCTGGGAGAAAACGCTTCGCGTGCCATCTTAAGCCTACCTGTGGTAATGGGAGATGGTGGCACCCGCTGTAACTGCAGTCGTGGTGATAGAACATCCAGCAGTCTTGGATTGTTCTCCGAGTTCATGCGCGGTTTCTGAGTTCTAGCATCCTTCAAAAGAGCTTCGGCCCTGAAATGCATAATTATTTACATGAAGAGCGCTCAGTCTCCTCAGTATATCGTTGTGCTCATGTTATTAACTGCTAGTCATCTGGGTAGTACTTGACACAGTTTTCCTATGTTTAGTATTATATTGGCAAGAACAATATTTTTTCAACTATAACATGCTGAAAGGTTTTAACAGTATTTTTTTTACCACTAACTACAAATTATAAGACACACAAAGCTGGGTGTGAAAAGGAATAGGAACCAAATGTCGTGATATGACTGCAATAGTGTTGAAAGCTATGATAAATCATATTCACTCACTCACGAAGTCGGATGCAAATGAACTAGAAGTGTTTGATCATGTTAGATGAGCTAGATGGTAGGCGCACTGACACTCATCAAACAACCTAGACCACTAGACTCTAGGCTAGCACACACAAGACCAAATGCAGTCACTAATTGGGTGATCACGGGTGTGATTAATTATGTATGTTTCATAGTCTGAGCATTTGCGTCAGTTCATCTCCGGTGAAGCTTCATTCGATTTTTCAATCTGCGCAAACACGACACATCAATCTTACTGCGCAACAACATCACATCATGTGTTATTAACAGGTGGATGAAGACCAATGCATTCTAGCTAGTCTAATTTAAGGATGCAGATTTCTAGTTCATCTGCTTCTGATAAAGCATATTCATCTAATTTCTTCTAGTTTAAAACGTTCTCCTGATGTATCAAACCCAGGAGAGCTGTGAGCAGTACTTCCCAGAGTTACCCAGACTGTTAGCTATTCAATGACTGGGGCATGATATCAACTGTACACAGCGGGAACTGGCAGCTCCCAATTATTTAAGGCCCCTATGAGTAGAACTAGTGTACACCAATTGCAGCATCACATCAAGTCTTTTCGATTCTATTTTATAGAATAGCAACATTAAATGACATTTTGGCCTACTGCAAATACAGGCAGTTGTAGGATGTTTTCTATCAAGTACAGAGTAACTGATGTGATTTCATTACATGTAAGGTACTGCAGGATGGGCTTCCACAATATTGTAATATCAGCTGACATCAACATACACTAAAGGGTATCCTCAGTGGAATTTTCAAGTGGCTGAAAACTATAGAAATACATACTTTAATATGTACTGAGAACAACACAATTTTTTGAAATTTTCTGAAAGAAGAGAAAATAGCCAACGGAAAACACTATTTTGGAAACCGAGTACGTCAGCAAGGGAACATGTCAGTCTGTCCACAGTCACATTCTGTATTGAGAGGCTTGAATTGATTGACCAGTTGGGAACATGTTTTCATACTTTTCCAAAGTTTGACAACATATACGAGTCGTAGCAAAATAACCGTTCACATGAATAATTAAACCATCAATTGATCGAATAGGAGTAATTTTGGGGACCAACTTGACCACGAAGAATTGCATTGCAAGCAGTCCTATATTTACAGTACTGGTACAGATGGTTACTGATGCGATCAGAAGAAAATCTGGAATTCTAGAACCTATGGAGACAATCGTGGGACTCTTCTGTGGACTACAGTTATGGAGTATTTAAATCAGGATATTGACAGCATTAATATCTCGGTATCTTCTCGAGAAGGGTTTGTAATTTCTTCTTTCTCCTGTCAGACTCGTTGAATATTTCAGATAAAGCTTTATTTTCCAATCAACCACTAAATTTTACATTGAAGCAAGACCAAAGTTTTGCAGTCCAGTATTTGGAAGCGGTGATTGTATAAATCTACTGCTGTTGCTCACCCGCGAAGCAAACCGTGTTAGACCAGCAATATATAATTTCTCCGAGTGCCCATGTGCTGTCCTTTCAGTCTTTGACAAACAAAGTTTAAAGGCATAACCATTTAGAGATAAAAATAGTGATAATCAAAGATGTCAATGCTTGTCTTGTCAATGTAAGATTATCATATCACAGATAATTTGACACAGTGTAGGTTGCTCAACGTATACATGTGTATGAATGGAGCGGCAAGTGTTTGTTGGTTGATGATCTGGAAGATAGCTTTATAAACTCGTCTTTTGTGCTAATTTTACATATTTTGGCAATAAATACAATTATATATTAATAAGAGTGGTGTTGGAAGCCCCACCAAACATCCAACTGCTTGATATAAAAATATGGCAAATTAATTAGGAATTTGTTCAGGTTCTTTCTATCTAAATATCATTGGCAATTGGGGGCGAGGCGAGATCATTTTATGACGTCATGGGACAAAGGTTATGCGTTTGGAGAGAATACTGAATGTGTATGTAGGTTGAGGATACCCTTTAAAGGTCTGTTTAGCTTCTCTTTGAACAATGAAAGCAGTATTATGGTACTGGTACTTGCTGGGATAGACTTTAATAGTTGAAGGGAAGCCTATTATGTTTTTTTTATTGTGTATAATAATAAAACAGACCATATGCTACAGTGCAACCCTCAGTTATGCAAAAAGTTATAGTACGCCCATCTACTCGCACAAACATGAGTACTTTACTGTTAACTTAGCTCTGCATTGACGTAATCTGCTGGAGTTACAAAATCTCATTTGCATAGTGAAATTCCTGAATATCACATTTAGAATTCAAACTCAAATATCTCTGCATCCGTTTGGAATATCTACATGTGGTAAATCATATATTACCTAAAATCAGGAGAAATTTCTTTGCTCAAAACTGACCACAGGCCATTTGGGTTCCCCATTTAATGTGAGCTTTCATCATGTCATCTGATTCAATTTCCAATATATCAAATATTAGTACCGGTATGTAAAGTAGTTAGGCCAAAAAAAGTTAATGTCTTGTTTCTCAAGTTTCACCACATGGACATTTTCCTTGCCGCTCAACCCTTTTTATTCACATTTCTGAAAAAATAAAAATACTGCCGCCGCATTTGTGATTTAAAAAGCGCTTTAGAAGCATTTTTATGCCCTGCCATATAAGGGAGAGGGATTAGGGAAATGGTATTTATCTGTCCATCCCAAATGTTGTGGGACAACTTGACCTTGAATCTTGATCTTTGGTACAATGCTGACTTGTAAGAGCTTCTAGGTCAAGTTCATTCAAGACTGATCATGACCTAATTTCAGAGGTCAGTGGAAAAAAAAATAGAATGAATGATAAAATAAAAAACCGTCCGCCCAAATACTTTTGAAAATATGCACCCCTAAGGAACAGGTCATTAACTTTGTATGGCCTTAGTAATACCTTGTCATTTTACTGTCTGCAAGCTTCTCTCGTAAAATTACATTCTTCTCTCGCTCTGAAATACAGAATGTAAATTAATAATTCCATAAAGACATGTGGCAAAATTCAGAATTTGACAAATAGGACTATCTTTATGACTAGAGTATGACTTTTGATACCATCAGTATCAATGCAAAATTTTCCAGTCAAATGATATTTAGGTTCAATTCTTCAGAAAACAAGAAAATAATGAATTTAGAAAAATTTCACCATAATCAGATCAATTTTCTAATACAGTCTAGAATCCTGAGACATTGTTTTCGAAATCTCACTGTTTTTCTTGAAATAGATTAATTTAATCCAAATGCTTCAATTTGTTGAGTAGTTTTGTGTCGTCATATTGCAGTTAAATGCTGGTAGCTTAGTTAACAGACAAACTCTAACCCGAGTCAAGGTAACATAGTTTCTCCGTTAATTGCTTGATTAGCAATTCAACATGGACCATGGTACGCTCATACTATTCAGCTTGTATCACTGACGTCCCTACTCTCCTTGTTCCCCCTGCTGATTCACATCGCCAAGTTCGCGCCTCTTGGCCGTAAGGGGGCGCTTTATCTGGTTACCCAATCGCCATGCCGTAATACTAGCTCGGAGATAGCCAGATTCCTCATACTAACCACAATTGGCTAACTACCTCACGTGATCGAAATTACGTCATGCCTTCATGATAGTGAGATCACTACTCTCGCGTAATGTGGAAGCCATGCCAATATTTTGACAGTGACACGCCCTCTAACCGCATCTCTCAAAGGAACTTTTCCGTCTTTATTAACAGTCAACATTCAATTCAAAATCTGAAACAATTGAACGGTGTTTTTACGTTACCATTCTAGGCAGCTTGATCTTCTTATATACTCGTGACGATAAAGCGTGGTCTTATCAGTGGGATATTAACAACATTTACAGGGATTTATTTGTTAATTATTTGAAGGTATCAGTGAACAAATGTTTGCAATCAGTTGACGAACCATACTAAACAATGGAGGAAGTTATCCAAAAATCTGTTCATTCTTAACTCAGAAATTAACGTAATTAAAGCTGTTTTGCCGTCCGTTTATTGTTAGCTTTGCCGTTAACGACATATGAACGTTTGAAAAGGGAGACAACTCACATTGTCAAGACTCTTCCGTAAGAGTGATATTCATTGGTCATTGGTGGTTGGCCTGTGCCTTACGGCCAAGAGGCACGAACTTGGCGATGTGAATCAGCGGGAGGAACAAGGAGAGTAGGGACGTCGGTGATACAAGCTGTTGATCAGCGTAGGACCATGGTAGAACTGACTAAAACTATCCAAATGTTACTGCAGTTCAAACAATCGCCTCTTCCCCACTACCTTGTAACTCCTTCTCTTTAGCCTCAACCTTCTTCTGTCTGGCCTCCACAGTTTTCAAGGCCTGTTCTAACCTCTGGGTTAGACCGTCTGTTTGAGAGTTAGATGAAGGTTTGTTATCCAGCTTGCTCTGCCAGCTAACAACAGCAGGATCACTCAGCAGTTCCTTCATGGAGGGGCGTCTGACTACCTAAAACCAGGAAACAAACAAATTCATCAGTTTCTGTGCTAATTAAGAGCTTGTTGATCACCTGAGCAGACTTTCACACAGTGACTATGAACATGATTAATATACATCTTAGAGGTATTAAAGCTTCTCTGGAATTACAAATACATCTATGTGACTATATTGGTTATGATAATCCCTCTAATAATTCAATCCCCCTATTCAATTTTGGAGACAAAATTCAATCCACCAGGTCCATTCTAATAAATTTGATCACCCTCCAAAACCATAAAATAACAAAGAAATAATGAATGGATTATCTCCATGATTTTGAACAATTTATTTTTTCAAATTCCTAATAAATTAGATCATCCCCTGATTTTATAGCAGATAATTTCACTTCCTGTGACTGAATTATTAGAGGAATTACCACATGTGATCGATAGGCATAAAGTCATTTCAATCTTTTCATACGATGAGCCTGAAATTCAAAACATTTTATTTTGAGAAGGTCCAAGTTTTCCATTAAATTGTTAACTTTGCCAAGTAGAATGACACTCCAACAAAATATAGGTGCCTCAGTTTTTCAAAATTTGACCCATATCTTTTTCTGTGGAATTTTGTATATTTTTCAATTGAACAAAAATAGATAAAGTGAGATAGTACAGAGGTCATACCATTGAAAACAATGACCAGCCACTATTTTGACACCCAACAGTGACCTCCCTGAGTCATGTCTGTGAACCACTCACTGAATATGCTACAGATGTAAGTGAGAATATGCAAATCAGTCATAGATCAAACCGATGGCCAGCCATTGTTTTGTCCCCAACAGAGACAGCCACATTACCACAGGTTCAAATGAAAAATTTGCATTTAAGAGAAATTCTAGAAAAAAGGCCCGAGACTGGAGCAATATGCACAAAAATTTGATTGATGGAGGCTTTCAAAAGTTATCTGTCGGACAAGAAATGTGGTCAAAAGAAGAAGAAAAAGAAATTGACCAACAGAAAAAAAGAAAAAAAAATAGCAAAAAAAATGTGAAAAGAAAAAAATTCAGACTGAAATTTAAAATTTAGTTTAAAAATAGCAATTGAAATATGAGGGTATGGGGTCGAGCAATACGTTGAATAGGTGTAGCATGATGTAAGCTCCAAGAATATATGATGGTATGAGATCGAACGAGGCTTAGCTTAGGAGATGGAGGGTGGGGCTTGATGTATTAGTGGGAACATGCTTGCAAAGGTAGTGGATGGGTTGTATAAGTGTAGTATGATGTAAGCTCCGGAATATACGAGGGTATATATGCAGGGTTGGGTGAAGCTTAGTTTCAGAGATGGAGGGTGTGGCTCGGTGTCCCGGGGTGGGAATATGTTCCCGAGAGTAGAGGATGGGTTGACTTAGTGTAGCATGATGTAAGATCCAAAAATTATGAGGATAGGGGGTTATAGGCTTACAATCTTAAACAATTAATATCCTATCAATGCTCCCCAATCGTACATGTCGCTATATAGGATCTTACGTATTACAATTGAATCAGGTGTTCCGAGCTCCCATACCATGGATATTTTAATAGCATTATGACATCATGGTCGCATCTGGATTCATTTGCAGTCGGGGAGGGGAGATAGGTTCACTGTGTCCATTTACCACAATGTTTACACCAAAGATCAGTCCATATATCTACCCCGTATTATGATGCCACAATGTCGAGACCACAACAACATGAAGAGACACCGCGCCAGCGGGTCGGCTAATTTGGCTGAGCCAACCAAATATTTTTTTCATCTACGTTCTCTTCAAAGCACTATGAAGCATTCTCGGGATTGGTTAACATGTGAGTTACTGCAAGCCTGTTCGATCCTACAAGCGACATATCCAAAGGCGAAGCAGATAGGATTTAATTTTAATTTGATTGATAGGCTTATTTTAGGAGATAGAGTGTGGGGCTTGGTGACCCGGGGATGGAGACATATTCCCTAGCGTAGTAGATGGATTGAACAAGTGTAGCATGGTGAAATCTCCTGGAACATATGAGGGTATGGGGTCAGGCAAGGCTTAGTTCCGTAAATAAGAGGGCAGGGCTTAGTACTGTGGGGGTGGGGATATGCTCCCGAAGGTAGTGGATGAACTGAATAAGTGTAGTATGATGTAAGCAGCTGGAATATTTGAGGGTTGGGGGAGTCGGGCATAACATATTTGCTGTTCTTTTTCCAGATAGGAACACGGACACACACAGACATCGTTTAGATTCCTATATCGAGTTTTCTGCAGCTAAAGCTATTTGCTCGATAAAAACTAAGTATCTCCTTTCTGGCTAAGAAATATGTTAGCCAGTTTCAAGTCTCTGTGTGGCAATGCACCACTGTCTTTCCTATGGTGACATTCTGACAGTATTTTTGCTAATTGTAGTTTGACTTACTGGGTGACCCAGATAACTGAGGGTCAATTTTAAAAGTTTACCTCCACTTCAATCATTTTTCCGATTACATAATTCAAGTCTGAGGAGTATCGACTGGGAATCCTGGGAAAATCTCCCACCCTGATCTTCTTATTGAGCTCTATCTGGTTAGAACCTGTGAATGGGGGACGGAGGGCACATAACTCGTACAGCATACAGCCTAGAGACCAGACATCACTCTTCTCATTGTATGACAGGTTGTTCACCAGCTCCTGAAATTCAAGGCAATTAATTGGTGTTAATCAATAATTAAGCCAATATGAGTAAATATCGATGTATATGAAAAACTATCTCTGGGAGTATACCATCGCGGTTTACTGAGATTGTAATTAAGCATAACAGAGAGATTAAATGGACATGAAAAAAAAAATTGTAAAAGAAAGGTGAAAGCTACATGTGTAAACATGGTAAATCAGGGACTGGTGTAGCCTCAATTTCATATTAATGAAAACCCCAGGGGTTGAAGTCCCCCGACATTGAAACAATTGATTTGACTTGGAACTGTAACGTTCAGTATCCGGCATGGAGAGCAATCCCAAGTGAGATGTCCTATCTGGCCAGGTTTTCACAAACAAAATTTAAATTGGCCCACAGATGGCGTCACCTACAGGTGGATCGGCATGGAAAACAATCCCGATTGAGATCTTGAGGCACAGTATCCACATACCAAATCTGGAAAAAATCCTTTTCAATAGTTATTGTCCAGAAACAAAATTTTAACTTGGCCCTTAGGTGGCACCACCTATGAGCAGATCGGCATGAAAAACAATCCAAAGTGAGATCTTGAGGCGAGGTACCCACATACCAAATTTGAAAAGAATCCGTTCACATTTTCTAAAGTTATTGTCCGGAAACAAAATATTAACTTGACCTCCACGTGGCGCCACCTATTTGCGGATCCATGCGAAAAACAATCCCAAGCAGGATCTTGAAGCGAGGCACCCACATACTAAATTTGAAAAGAATCCATTCAGTTTTTCAAAAGTTATTGTCCGGAAACCAAATTATAACTTGGCCCCCAGGTGACTCCACCTTTAGGCGAATTGGGGTGAAAAACAATCCCAAGCGAGATCTTGAGGTGAGTTAACTACAGTTTTTCAGAAGTTATTGTCTGGAAACTAAGTCGGACGGATGTAAAATTTTAACTTGACCCCCAGGTGGTGCCACCTACAGGCGTATTGGTGTAAAAAACAATACCAAGTCATTGTCCAGAAACGAAGTTGGACGGACACATGGACAGAGGGACCCCAATACTATAGCCCCCCTTTAGCCCTTCGGGCATCAGGGGACAAAAAGACAGAAAACCCTAGATACAAGCAAACTTTCATATATGTATTTTTCTAAATCATGCAAATAGATGCTAAATTTCATGGTAAATCTCTTATTTCTTCTTTCCTTAATTCTTGGGGATCAGTTGAAGGAATATCCAGTCAATACACGTATTTCATAGAGATAGTGTTTGAAATTTTTTCCAAATAATAGAGACCCACTGGTAGGGTAATTTCCCTAATACTTTTGATCACCGGAGGTCAAGCAAAAATGGCATAAATCTGGCAATATTTTGTCATATTTTATACATTTTGTCAATATATGACTTTTCTTCAACTTTGATGAAGAATGGGAATGTTACTTTTTCTCTGTGTTTGAATAACAGAGTTGAAAAGTGAACTTCTCGTGATTGAAATACTAGGGGAATTACCCTACCAGTGGGTCTCTCTATTATTTGGAGAAAAAAATTAGATAGACCCACTAGTATTAAGAAGCTGATCATGTCATTCACAAACTTAAATGAAGTATATGAACTATCCTACTTTTCATCAGGAAAATGATTATTATGACAACTGGTTACTGTGACAGTTACCATAGCAACTGGTAATCATGGTACCGTAACTGGTTATCATGGAATCAACATTACACTAAATAATTCTCATTATTATCACTATCATTAAATCATCCAGTAAAAGAATTTCTGACAGTCCTAGTTTACAAACTTAATCTCTCAACTGATACTTTTATGTAGTCGGTTGCACTTACCGGTGACATGTAATATGGCGTACCCACAAATGTATTAGCAAAGCTGGTTTCATGCTGGAGGACACGGGCCAGCCCAAAATCTCCCAATTTCACATTTTTGTCTGAGTCTAGAAATATGTTAGCCGGTTTTAAGTCTCTGTGTAGCACTGCACCGCCATCTTTTCTACGGTGACATTCATGTAACGCCTGAATAGTCTGAGTAAGTATTCTCCAAACAAAATTTTCATCTACATAGGAACTGAAAAAGAAATGTCGGATGCGTTGCTTGAATGTATGCCTCCTCCCCCACCCCCCTCCAGGCTGTGAAGTAAAAGCATGACAAGTCACATTTACATAATATAATACTGGCAACACTCCTGACAGTGCACACCTACATGAGCCTAAGCATATTACTTCTTCGACAGAATAAGAAGAGAGATACAGGCCGGACAATAAAGTTACTGTATCATATATTGATGTCGATGATGAAGGGTCATGATATTGCATATCTGCAAGGTATCCTGCATCTTCCTTTTAAATTTTGAAATTGTCAATCAAAGAGTAACTGAAATATAGGCTGATCTTGAGGATAAAGGGAAATAACCCTGGGAAAAATCGTTGAAACAGGCAAAAATCCTTGACAGGGCATATCTGCAAGGTACAAAGCATCTTCCACATAAGGTTTGAAGTTGTCGAACATACTTCGAGTCCGTCTCAATGTTATAGCATTGTACCTTGTACTGGAAGTGGTGTTGAATTCCTGATAAACACCGGCGAAAACCTGCAGTGCTGTGACGGTGTCGGTCTGCGGGGGTACCTATAGTGCACGTAATTTATACTTCCCCGCAGTTTGCAACAATGTTCGCATTGACCAGCTGGGAAGTGATGCCTCATTCAAAAATTGTTTTGATCAATGTGAAAGGCATACATTGACATATTTTAACTAATTTAATAGAATTTCGTAATAAATATTCGACTGTGCATGTCCGAATCGAAATAAAGACCTCGGAGGTCAGTTTGAAATTTCCGAGATAAACACCAGTTGGCACGAGTCGAGCAGTTTAGACCCGAGGCCGCAGGCTAAATTGCCGGACTCGTACCAGAAGTGTTTGATCAGCAAAATGGGTAAAAATTAATTTGACAGTGCACATCTACATAATAGTAAGCATCTACATCAAAACAGACTAAAAACCTTGAGAGTACACCTAATCCGGTCAGATTTTCAGAAGTTATTGTCCGTAAATGAAATTTTAACTTGGCCCACAGGTGGCATCACCTATAGGTGGATCAGAATGAAATACAATCCCAAGCGAGATCTTGAGGCAATACCCACATACCAAATTTGAATGAATCTATTCAGTTTTTGTCCGGAAATGAAAGTTTAACTCTGTCCCCAAGTGGCATCAACTATAGATGGATCGACAAGAAAAACAATCCCAAGCGAAATCTTGAGGCGAGGTACATGTACCCACATATCAAATTTGAAAAGAATCCGTTCCGTTTTTTCAGAAGTTATTGTCCGGAAAAAAAATTTAAACTTAGCTCCGCAGGTGGCGCCACCTATAGGTGGATCGGCATGAAATACAATCCCAAGCGAGATCTTGAGGCGAGGTACCCACATACCAAATTTGAAAAGAATCCGTTCAGATTTCCAGAAGTTATTGTCACAAAACGAAGTTTTACGGATGGACGCACACTCGGAATGACGAGACGGACGGACGGACGCCAATACTATAGTCCCCCTTTAGCCCTTCGGGTGTCGGGGGACAATAAAGAGTCTAATTATGACAAATGTCAAAAAGACATTCCATTTGATACTTCTGAAATGGAGTTATGTACCATAATCCTTAAGTAAATTGTAGCTTCTTATATATTTCAGTACCAGTATGGAGATTTAACAACTTACCCATCTCGACGACATCGAGTTATAATAGTAGACAAGTCTCCACCCTCACAGTACTCCATGACAATGTAGATTGTTGTGTTACTTCTGTCTATAATCCTGTCATAGTAGCGGACAATATTCTGGTGTTTTAATTCTCTGAGAAGATTCACCTCTGACACCAACAGTTGTTTCTCTGTCTCAGACATGGACCCATAGTCCATCTCCTTCCATACAAACACCTGTCAACATATTTACAGTAGTGAACAAGATTAGAAGTCTATAACCTGCTTCACTACACGTATGAATACTACACACCTCCAACATCTACAAATAGGGAGGAGAGGTGTGTTAGAGATCAGCAGATTTGAAGAATGGGGAGCAGACTATATACTGGCAACCGAACAAAATGGCAAATGGACAAAATGATAAACGGACAAAATGCCAATCGGACAAATGGCAATTAATGGACAAAATGGTAATATTTTTTTTCAAACTGTCTTGATGCATTCTAGGAAGCTTAGTAGTCCATAGAATGCCTAAAAATAGTTCAAAAACATGAGGCAGCATCCAAAAGGTGCAACAACCCCTCAGCCAGACAGTTTTAGTCAGTGTGTATCGGTACACAATGAATGGAAAATATGTAAAAGCCTGAAAGATTTGGTTGAATGCAGAAGATGCTTTAGCCTCAATTGGCTTGTAAAAGATTAAAATATGATAAATTCAGTGTGGGATGTTGGATGAATTGGAGGACTATAATAAATAATTTGACATATCGCGTGTGAAAAATATGGCGAAAGAACAAAAATATTCTGAACAAAAACAAAAGTCTTCAAGCCATTCTGGCTTTGAACTCTAAATAATAATCTGAAGAATAATAAAAGTATTCCGATTTTCATTGTAAGCCTAGTAATATAGAGTTTTTGATAGCAAAAACTGGATGAATCCCTGTGTACCTGTGTCTCTTCCCATCTATGATCCAGCAGATTCCGAGGATGAGGATGGGTGGATGGCAATCCAAACAGCCTTGTGATATGAATAATACGTTTCATGGACACTAAATTGTATATCTGCGGGTTTAATATTGGTGAAAATCTGGTCAATGGTTGTCCTAAGATCTGTGGTTGGGGTGTGGATTATGGGAAAGAGCCCATGACGACCGGACGTGCATGCCGACGACAGGACCCCGCAGCCTAATAGACTGTGAGGTAAAAATCATCGCCATGTACCAAAATTCAACAGGCTTGGGGTTGACCACCCAAATTTGAAGTCCCTAGCTGAGACTGTTTGACTTCTATCGCGTTCACATCGCCATATGGACAGTTTGCGTTACTTTGCCATGGAAACCACAAAAATAGACGGTGTTTGCAGACAGTATGAACTGTCAGCACTATCTTCATCACACTTGCAGTTCTAGCCTCCTGGAATCCACTCACTGTGCCATGTGGTATTTTCATGCAGATATATGACTAACTAATACAAAGTACTGTTCAACTCTTCTGTGGACATTCTTCATGGGTACAGGACATGGCACAGTGAGTGGAATGTCCAGGAGATTTACAGGACATGGACACAGTGAGTGGAATGTCCAGGAGATTTACGGGACATGGCACAGTGAGTGGAATGTCCAGGAGATTTACAGGACATGGCACAGTGAGTGGAATGTCCAGGAGATTTACAGAACATGGCACAGTGAGTGGAATGTCCAGGAGATTTACAGGACATGGGCACAGTGAGTGGAATGTCCAGGAGATTTACAGGACATGGACACAGTGAGTGGAATGTCCAGGAGATTTACAGAACATGGCACAGTGAGTGGAATGTCCAGGAGATTTACAGGACATGGACACAGTGAGTGGAATGTCCAGGAGATTTACGGGACATGGCACAGTGAGTGGAATGTCCAGGAGATTTACAGGACATGGCACAGTGAGTGGAATGTCCAGGAGATTTACAGAACATGGCACAGTGAGTGGAATGTCCAGGAGATTTACAGGATATGGCACAGTGAGTGGAATGTCCAGGAGATTTACAGAACATGGCACAGTGAGTGGAATGTCCAGGAGATTTACAGAACATGGCACAGTGAGTGGAATGTCCAGGAGATTTACAGGACATGGGCACAGTGAGTGGAATGTCCAGGAGATTTACAGGACATGGCACAGTGAGTGGAATGTCCAGGAGATTTACAGGACATGGCACAGTGGAATGTCCAGGAATTTACAGGACATGGCACAGGAGAATGTTCACAGAACATGGCACAGTGAGTGGAATGTCCAGGAGATTAACAGGACATGGGCACAGTGAGTGGAATGTCCAGGAGATTTACAGGACATGGCACAGTGAGTGGAATGTCCAGGAGATTTACAGAACATGGCACAGTGAGTGAAATGTCCAGGAGATCAGAACTACAAGTGCGACGAAGATTGCAAATATATTATGAGGTCAGCAAAGAGTTCAGACAGTGCATGTTACAAAGTAGAAATTGTATATCTGGCCTGTATATAAAGGTGTAGCATACTAGTATGCATGTGTATAGTGCACATATAAAATGGGGTTTGTACACATGAGTGAATTGTTTTACATGGGTAATTGTATGAGTGAAGGTTGTGCATGAGTTTTGCAGATGTATTGAGTGAAAGTTGTGCATGGGTTTTCCAGATGTATGAGTGAAGGTTGTGCATGGATTTTCCAGATGTATGAGCTGAGAAGGTTGTGCATGGGTTTTGCAGATGTATGAGTGAAGGTTGTGCATGGGTTTTGCAGATGTATGAATGAAAGTTGTGCATGGGTTTTGCAGATGTATAATAAGTGAAGGTTATGCATGGATTTTATGAATGAATGTTGTGCATCAGTCTTGCAGGTACAAGTAAGGTTGTGCATGAGTTTTGCAGGTATGAGTAAGGTTGTGCATGAGTTTTGCAGGTACAAGTAAGGTTGTGCATCAGTCTTGCA
Source organism: Hanleya hanleyi (assembly GCA_036873755.1). Lineage (NCBI taxonomy): Eukaryota > Metazoa > Mollusca > Polyplacophora > Lepidopleurida > Hanleyidae > Hanleya > Hanleya hanleyi. Next base: position 51,669 of record JAVTVY010023712.1, read on the forward strand.
GGTATGAGTAAGGTTGTGCATGAGTTTTGCAGGTATGAGTAAGGTTGTGCATGAGTTTTGCAGGTACAAGTAAGGTTGTGCATCAGTCTTGCAGGTATGAGTAAGGTTGTGCATGGGTTTTGCAGATGTATAATAAGTGAAGGTTATGCATGGATTTTATGAATGAATGTTGTGCATCAGTCTTGCAGGTACGAGTAAGGTTGTGCATGGGTTTTGCAGATGTATAAGAAGTGAAGGTTATGCATGGATTTTATGAATGAATGTTGTGCATCAGTCTTGCAGGTATGAGTAAGGTTGTGCATGAGTTTTGCAGGTATGTATGATACTAGCTATCATGGCTATGTACAATCTATATCTGTATACCTTTCCATCTTTTCTCCGGCGGACTTTGCGACATGTACCGTAAGAACCAGTACCGACTTTCTCCAGAACCTCATAGTCTTCAAAGGCACTCTGCATTCTGGGACTGTACAACAATAAGACAATCAGATTATTACAGGGTTCATACACTTACGAAAGGAATAAATTCCAGGAGTTTTCCAGGTCAATAATTTTAATTTTCCAGGAGTCTTTAATACAATAACTCGCAACAAAGATAAGCGAATTAAAGAAGTTTAGGAACAAATTTTGGCATAGTAATGCATGGCATCAGATCGCTGGTTCTCCCAGAAGAGGAAAGTGAAGTTCTTCCAGGAGTTTCCAGGAGATTAACTTCTTTTTTAAGCATTTTCCAGGACTTTCCAGGTTAGCAAATAAATTCCAGGAGTTTTATGGACTTTCCAGGAGGCATATGAACCCTGATTACACCACAGGTTTACTTTGTTGGTGCATATATATGTAAGAAGAAATAATCCAAGGTGCCATTAAAAGTCAAATGTATGCCAAAATTATTATCAAATTATTATTTATCCTGCTAATTTATATACCAACTCATGCAGTATTTAGTGGATAATTCCATCAATGTTCAGCTTAATCTGTGGACATATCCCAAGCATGAGTTAAACGCGCACAGGCTATGATAAGGAAGCAAAGATTCAATTATCAGACTGACATAATAAGATTATATATGACACATAAGACCAGGAAGACAGCATTGAATTGCTCAAATCCTGGTAGCAAACTGTCAGTTGGTATTATATTATATGGTCAGATCTCTGCAGGGGGTCTACATTGTGTGAATAGTTCCCTGCACATACATGGACAGCACCCGACAGCAGGATTCCCCAATATGTGATTGCAAAAGCAGTACCGTACTTATGTTTGGGTGTTCAACAAACAAATAGTCTAGTGCATTTGACTTATATTCTTTTACCAGACACTAAATGTGGATGGGCATAGGATTCATTGGCCATTGAGCATGTAGGGGCAATTCACAAGAGCGACTGGAATTTACTCAGATGGTAAGTCCTACTTCATGATTAGGAGATCATGAGTTCAATTCTCGTTACCAGCAATCTTCTTTCTCACCGAAATTATCCCAGTACAGTATTACTTACGTTTTCAATAACACTGTGTGACCATCTGATTCAGAATGATGCCGTTGAATTGTGTCTGTAGGTGATGGTAGCTTTAGATCCATCATACTGCAGCTCTAGTCTTCAACCCCAAATATTGTGGATTTGATTTTCATTGATTTGCAAGAAATTAATTCAGTTTAGCCAATCGTGGAACAACGCTGTTTGCTGACTTGAGAGTGCCAGGAAAAACATTAAGATTATTCATTACCGGTATGTTAGTTTCCTGGAGTGATATTTGATCTATTCCTAGAGGAAGCTTGATTACTAAAGATTTAATTAGCTGCTGCTGGAGTTTGTATCAGAACAACTGACTGAAACTACCAGTTGATTGTTTATCATAGAATAGGTCAGGAGGAAGTCTTTTTTGGGTAATGCATATCTTTGATTTTTTCCAAAAAAATAACTACTGTACCTGTACTTGCTAGACCCAGTAAGTTGTTTTCTGTAAGCTGGACTTAGATAGCCACGGTGAACAATTTTGGTTGTAAAAGTAAACACATATTTAAAGACTTAAATATATTGGTATGTCATTAGGAATTGTGATTTCATTAGACATTATATACTTTAATAATTTTATCACATATGGATAAAAATATATAAAAAAAAATATGCAGTCACACAGCTGGATCGCAGATCAATTCTTGTTTCTGCAAGAGAACAGATTGGCAAAAAAACAAACTCAGTGGATGCCTAAAATAGCCAGATCAACAATATGGTATGGCTGTAGTACACACCTACATATAAAACATTGTTTATACAGTAAGATACATTGTCATGACTACCTCTTCACTGTAGGCCTAATGGTACCATGGTGGTGCCAGAGTGGACCATCAGTGGTTGTGTGTTCACTGCTATGGTACCATATCACTGACACTGTCGTGTGTTGACACTGTTATCACCAGTGGGGAACTTAGGTGTGTAGAGGTCTGATGTGATATCTGATTAGCTTACGAACTTGGATGGAATTCTAGCTCGATAGTTTGGAAGATTATCTCCATTGGACAAGGGGTGCCTATGTTCGGTCAATTTTTGGTGTGGACACTTGACAGCCAGGTCCAGAAAATTATTATCTTTCCAGTTCCATATCAAATTGATACAAACCATTTGCTAATGTTTTCAGGATTTTTCTATCGAGTTAGTTTTTCAAGGGTATCAGCATGTCATTGACCATGTTGGCAGTTCTTTGGGGGTAAAAGGTCAAACTAACACAAAGTGATATGATCCTTGAATAAAAGTGCATTCCTGCTGCAGAATTTAACAGAAAGCCTCCTAAAATATTAGCAAATGAAAATGATCGCTGTCATCAACTCACATACAAAATCAAGATTGTGTTTTTAGCTCATCTGGGCCGAAGGCCCGATGGGCTTATGTCATGGCCTGACTGTCCGTCGTCCGTCGTGCGTCGTGCGTCGTCCGTCGTCCGTTGTGCGTCGTGCGTAAACATCTTCTTCTCTGAAACCGCTTGGCCGATTAAGCTGAAACTTGGCATGCATGTTCCCCCCAATGAGGACACCAGAATTTGTTCATGCCGTGTCGATACGATTTTAAATATGGCCGCCATGGCGGCCATCTTGAATTTGCCATTGAAACATTGTTATCGCGATTTCTCAGGAACTACTGCATAGATCTTTCTCAAATTTGGTACACAGGTTCCCCTTGGGGGCTAGTGTTGTGCAAGATACCTGTTGTGGTCTGATTCACAAATCCAATATGGCCACCAGGCGGCCATCTTGGATTTCCCCATGAAACATTGTTATTGCAATTTCTCAGGAACTACTTTGTGGATCTTCCTCAAATTTGGTACACAGGTTCCCCTTGGGGTCTAGTTGTGCAAGATACCTTTTCTGCTCTGATTCGAACATCCAATATGGCCACCAGGCAGCCATCTTGGATTTCCCTATGAAACTTCGTTATCGTGATTTATCAGGAAGTACTGCATGGATCTTTCTCAAATTTGATACACAGGTTCCCCTTAGTGTCTAGTTGTGCAAGATGCTTTTGTGGTCTGATTCAGAAATCCAATATGGCCACCAGGCGGCCATCTTGGATTTCGAAATGAAACATTGTTATCTCGATTTCTCAGGAAGTACTGCATGGATCTTTCTCAAATTTGGTACAGAGGTTCCCCTTGGGGTCTAGTTGTGCAAGATACAATTTGTGGTCTGATTGAAAAAATCCAATATGGCCACCAGGCGGCCATCTTGAATTTGCCAGTGAAATCTTGTCATCATTATTTTTCGTTAACTACTGCATGGATCTTTCTCAAATTTGGTACACAGGTCCCTCTTGGGGGTCTAGTTGTGCAAGATACCTTTTCTGCTCTGATTCGAACATCCAATATGGCCACCAAACGGCCATCTTGGATTTCCCTATGAAACTTCGTTATCATGATTTATCAGGAAGAACCGCATGGATCTTTCTCAAATTTGATATACAGGTTCCCCTTGGGGTCTAGTTGCGCGAGATACAATTTGCGGTCTGATTGAAAAATCCAATATGACCACCAGGCGGCCATCTTGGATTTCCAGATGAAACATTATCGCGATTTCTCAGGAACTACTGCATGGATCGTTCTCAAATTTGGTACAGAGGTTCCCCTTGGGGTCTAGTTGCGCAAGATACAATTTGTAGTCTGATTGAAAAATCCAATATGGCCACCAGGCGGCCATCTTGGATTTCCAGATGAAACATTGTTATCGTGATTTCCCATGGAACTTTATCATAAAATCTCAGGAAATAACTGCATGGATCATTTTATAGTGTTCAGGGGGGACAACACAAGTTACAAACTCATCTATTGCAGTTCTTTAGTAAAAATTTCTCACAGCTACTTTCTCCAGTTACAGACAGATGACCTACAGTGCCGTGGCACTATCTTTTACATCTTCGCAGACAGATGGGGGTATCTCTTGGTTAGGCCATACCTCACCAGAGATTACTTTCATTGGAAAAATGTCCTGTTACATCTCATTGCCATCGTAACAACCCAGTCGCACATATTTCGTACTCGACATGTCTCCCCCTGGTGCATATACCCACAAAATATTGGAATCGTAGGTTAAAAACTGTCCAATGTACTGTCCGGACACGAAGTGGACAGACGGACGAACGACTGCAATCACATAATAAAAATTGGCTCTGGTTATTGCTTATACAGCTTACTGACAATCACACATTATATTTTGGTATAATTGCCTTTATTCCATAACCTCCAATTACAATCATGAATTTGCAGCTTGACCTCCTGTGAAATCGACTATGTTGCCATTTTGTTCAGGGGAGACAACGCAAGTTAGAAAATCATCTATTGCAGTTCTTCAGTAAAAATTTCTCGCAGCCACTTTCTCCAGTTATAGCCAGATGAGCGCTACAGTGCCGTGGCACTATCTTTGTAGTATGCGCTGATAATCATTAACATGGATGGGTTTTCAAATTCTATTAAGCGGTAGCTGCCAGAAAAGCTATTCAAAATTGCTCAGAAAGGCTGCAGATGTTGAGGCTATGTCGTACAATGCCAACAATTCGGCCTGGATTATTGAACCCGTACACTGGTTGACAAAATTCACTGTTATGAGCAAATACTACATAACTTTCAGTAACATGCTGCCTATTTCTGATAGCAATCACTCATTAGATTCCAAATGAGGCTACTGAAACACTGTAAATGCTTGTAATTAATACTTGGATCTTGAACTCCGGAGATGATAATTTCTAGGACATGACTGCCCACACCATACTTTGAGCGTGAAGGCCCCTTCATTGCACCGGATGAAAACAATCTTGTAGAGTTGCTAACCACTCATCAGTTAAGAGATAGAAGTCCATCCACTCAGATATCACATCATAACTTTCATGGTTTTCTGTAGTCAAGATTCATAGCTACTCGCCTCCCTAGCTATGAATCTTAGCTAGGTATTCTCTAAGGACGGCCCATATAAAAAATGAATATTTTCCCCATGCCGGTGTTCACAGAAATTTTTTCCCCAATATATTTTTTAATTTGCTCAAATATCAGATTTCGATATTAGATTCCAGCATAGATGGAGAAACCACTGCTGTTTTTATTATGGGTCTTTCTGTATAACACATACTTAGTCATAACAATGTGTTGCACCCCTACAGCAATGAACTATTTCACAACAAATATACAAAAAATAATGGATTTTCTCATCTTAATCGAACAATTTATGTCAATATTCCAAGGTACGGTATGTTTGCTCGGCAGTATCCATCAGATCAGAATGGAAAGATCTGAGACACAGGGAATTTGTATCAATTGGATTGCATATACATATCCATCTCACACCACATATACATAAAGGGGCGTCATCTTGAAATTCTCACTTTTCCGTGTCACTTTTTCAACGTATTTCAAAGGCTCGATTGAGAGCAAATAAACGCAATATATTCAGACCTGGCGGTGTTCTGTTTTCTGTTACTCTTCATAACACAAATTCCGGATCGTATATGGCGCTTCGGTTTTGTTAAAATCCTTTCTCAAATCAGCGGTTTGGTAAATCCCCCCGCTTTGAGCATCTTCACGGACGTTGAAAGACTGCCGTAGCCTCGAACACCAAATCATAACAATTACGTCACGCATCACGAACAATGCTTATTGGCTATATTGGATTGATCAAGCTAGACAGACACGTTTGACAGTTTTGAATTTTGCGCACTGTGCACTGCAATAGTGTAAACAGTCAATCAGCGTTGTTCGGGGTGTGTGACGTAATTGTTATGATTTCGAGTTCGCGGCAACGGCAGTCCCTCTTGCATATCGCTCCCATTTCAACATCCGTGAAAATGCTCAAAGCGGGGGGGATTTACCAAACCGCTGATTTGGGAAAGGATTTTACCAAAACTGTGCACCGCAGCGACATATACGATTCGGGATTTGTGTTACGAGTGTAACAGAAAACAGAACACCGCCAGGTCAAAATATATTGCATTTATTTGCTCTCAATCGAGCCTTTGGAATCCGGTGAAAAAGTGACACAGAAAAGTGAGAATTTGAAGATGCCGCCCCTTCATGTATCTGTGGTGTGAGATGGGTATGTATAAGCAATTCAATTGATGCAAATTCCCTGTGGTCTGAGAGCATGAGTGTAAAAATGATCAGAAGAGCATGAGTGTGTATATGATCAGACGAGCATATGTGTGTATATGATCAGAAGAGAGTTCCAAGAGCATGATTGCTGTATAACCATCAACTCAATATGAATTAAGAAATAAGAAATCAGTTTGAAAGAGTGGATTTACAGATAAACAACAACAATAAAACATAAACAAAAACGTACCCTCCTCCATCACTTTTTTTCAAAGACAATAAACAATCTTTTGTTTAGTGGTTAACTTAGGGCAACAGTCAACACTGTACCGGTTACAGAATATATTGCATTTTTAATTCGTGTTCGGGTAGGGTTTTCACTAATCTATAATGCCGCTGCATGCGACGGGTGATTGGCTTGATAAATCTATTCCTGTTCCCAATTAGCTAAATTGATTTAATCCACTGAAACGATTTAGCCTGTCCGTGTCAAACCTGCGGGACATCCGATGTTGTTGTTGTTGTCATAACATGTCAGAACACATCGACTGTACACTTTTTTGATTGGATATACGGCTGTTTTTATTTTGCAGTTGAAAAGGCTGGGAACTAAACTGTGTATGGTGGTTACTGCGAACTTGCCATGGAATTGTCCTGCAGTTGATCTCAGTTCTTTTACCTGCTTGAAAAGGATGTTTACTGTTTGTTTTCGCCACAAACTTTCGTTGTTGTTGTATCGTCGACTTCCTCTTGTTCGAATGTCGCGGTGAAGTATTTCCATTGATTGGCTAACTTTCTCCCGCCAGCCTAATTTTGATTGGTTGGCCATATCGGTCAAAGGTCATTTTCGGCTGTTCATGTGACAAACAAGATGGTGACGTCCAGTTGCAGTTGTAAAAATGTGTCCATGAGAAAAGATGTTGACGAAGAATTGTACTGTTTGCAGGCGATTCAGTGAAATAACATGTGCAGAGGGGACGACAGCTTAGAAATATGGAGTCGAAAGCAGTTGAAGAACTGTCATCAGAGTATCCACTGGGGAGGGAGAGAGAAGAATCAACACAGCTTCTCTTCAAGTTTTTCTGCAACAATTTGTATCTTGGCCAGTGGGAGTTAGCGTCAGCATGCATCAGTCGGCTTTCTGAAACAACTGATTACAAACACAAAATCAAAGATGTCTTGAAAGATGTCATAAAAAATCCATGCAAGAGAAGGTATACAGGCTGCTTCAAATTCATCCCAAAACCAACTTTGAAAAAGAAAATATATGTATATTTCAGCTTGGTTTCTTTTTAGGCTAATGACACTTGATTCCTTGTTTCCCGTCAGAATTTTGGTGCTGCGAGCGGGGTCTTACTTTTCAATATTCATTACTCACTTCGAGACCACATCATTCGCCCACCACGTTTGATAATATTTAAACAAACAAGTTATCTCTCCTGAATGGGATTTTTCATGGTAACTTATTGTCTTGCCATTTCCGTCATGTCTGTTGTCAGATTTTTTGAGGTTATTGAGCGATATGAGGCTTATCATGTTACTTATTTCAATAAGTTCAAAGCAAGAAATTTCACTTGAAACATGCATCAAAGTAGGAAAAACAGCAAGTAATGAAAATAAATGAAGATAATGAAAAAAAACCCCGGTCATTAGGTAAAATGATGTGTGGGCGGTTGACGGGAAACAAGGAATCAAGTGTGGATGGCCTTACCATGAAAAACTTGTGAAATGTTATGAACATTATTGCTATAGCTGTGTCAAAAACATGAAATGTGCTGTCATCTTACGTGTTTGTGAATTATTCACGCACTAACACCAACAGTAGTATAATATCAGCAGACTTGAAAGCATTACTTAATTAATTATGAAGAAATAAATCTGCCATCCTGTGAGTAATTCCATGGATGAAAACTGATTTATTTAATATATTGGTCAGATGTCTCTGTTCCATGTCATCGAGATGAGCCATTATGCAATAATTTTATATATTTGGCCATTTGTTACAAAGTTGAATTTGATATAATTGTACCAGAGCCATTATGCAATAATTTTATATATTTGACCATTTGTTACAAAGTTGAATTTGAATATGATTGTACCAGAGCCATTATCAGAAGACAAGTCTTAGTTTCCTAAGTACCTTTATTCATTTGATCTTTATTCTTCTGTAAGTTGATTTCTGTACTACTCGTTATCTATTATTCAGCCAAGGGGGAGATAACCTGCCTTCTCCTCATCACCTTTCCTGGCTGTGTTTGAATGAATACAAGAAGCTGTGTGTAGACAAAACAGAGGTAAGATCTAATAGAGGTAGAATACTAATTCAGACCTTATACTTGGTACGGTACCTTTGTTTATGAATGTGAAGCTATTCTTTCATTTTCGAATATTTAAATATTAAAAAGAAGACTTTAGGACATCTTCAAAAAAGTGTTTAATGAGCATGAACTAAATGAACCTTCCCAGTAATAACTTTTTATTGGAATAGGCCTACTTTCCAAATTGTTCTTCAAGTATGGTTATGCAAAATCATGTTACGCTTGGTAAAAAAAACCCCTACCTATGAAAATCTTCAAGAAAGGTTCAAGTTACACCGAGTAAACATTTATGTGTTCAACAGTGGCATATATAGACTTCAGAATTATACATATGTATGCACAGGGAAGCTTCGACAGTTAAGTGTGTAGTTCCCAACCATGCCAATCTATCAGTAAAGTTGAGAGAGGTCCTACTTCTGGAAGGTTCTGTACAGTAGCTGAGAACTTTGAAGAAATGTTCAGGACAGTACCTCAAACAGGTTAACACATTGACTGCCAACTGAAGGAACTCATAGATACGAGAAAATGGAAAGTGGACAGGTAAAATTTGGCAAAATGAGATTTTTGGACAGGCAGTTTTTGAATCCTGGCTAACACACTGTCATAGGGTCATAGCAATTTACAACACTTCGACTAAGTGACGGGGTAGTTAAGAGGGCATTGCATGAAAGGCAGACAGTTTTAATCCATGTGTTACAGATCTTCCAAGTAACTTATCTATTGACTGGAGAGTGTATACCATGGCTACTTAAGGCAGACAATATATGGATAGATAGGTTATGTACACTTTAAATGCTAAATATTATGTTGAAATTTTCTTTATGGATAATTGTTGCTATCTAATCATTCTTATATTCCTATAGACATCTGCAACAAGAAAATTGTTTGCAAACATTTCTTCATATTTGATATAGTAAAGGGCCTGACCACTCGGTCAATGTCCAGGCAAGAAGAAACCCTGTAGGGTCAAGCCGATACATGTGTGGTTGTACACTCATATTATCCTACCCTAGGAACATGCTGAATTGGAGATCAGTATTTGCCTTCTTTACCAGGCTGATAGTATTTATTAATCAAAGCATGGTTTGAGACAGTTATTTCATGCAGAGATACGTACAGAACCATATTTCAAAAGATCTTGTCACATTTGTTTCTAGCTATTATTTAAATTGGTCCATGTTTAGTACAATGTATATGCTATTTTCTCCAGATTGATGGGTTAGAAGATTTGTCCAGAGATGTGGAGTTCAGACTGTTACTGACAGAAGTTCACCAATCCTGTACAGAAACTATCCTACAGGTATGAACATGGTCAATTATGTAATTAGATAAGTATATTGAAGAAATTTTGTACACACAGATACACTAACATTTTGTGTTGCATTCTGTGTTATCATGGTTCTGGAGAAATACTGGATCTGATAGTTTGCTTTCATCAAGTTTACATATACAGCTATATCTTAAAGGTCTGGGACCTTAGCATTTTGTTACCAGTAACCTCTAAATTGAAATGCACATCCACATCTCTTGCTAGTCAACTTGCCATTATCAGCATGATATGCTCCTGTATCCATAATAGCCATGGACCTATCTCTACTATTTCCACCAACACTGTCCCAGATAATTTCCCTTCACTGTCCCAGATAATTTCCCTTCACTGTCCCAGATAATTACCCTTCACTGTCCCAGATAATTTCCCTTCACTGTCCCAGATAATTTCCCTTCACTGTCCCAGATAATTTCCCTGGATATGCCATCTCTGCTATTGTCACACAAACACTAATCACCCGGGACCTTCCATCTCTGCTATTGCCACAATACTGTCCCAAAATAATCACTCTGGTCCTTCCATCTCTGCTATTGCCACCAATACTGTCCCTAAATAATCACCCTGGACCATGTGGACCTTCCATCTCTGCTATTGCCACACATACTGTACCAAAGTAATTACCCTGGACCTTCTATCTCTGCTATTGCCACCCACAGTGTCCCAAGCTAATCACCCGGGACCTTCCATCTCTGCTATTGCCACAATACTGTCCCAAAATAATCACTCTGGTCCTTCCATCTCTGCTATTGCCACCAATACTATCCCTAAATAATCACCTTGGACTTTGTATCTCTGCTATTGCCACCAACACTGTCACAAAAGAATCACCCTGGACCTTCCCTATCTGCTATTGGCACCAATACTGTCCCAAAGTAATCACCCTGAACCATCCATCTCTGCTATTGCCACCAACACTGTCCCAAGCAACTCACCCTGAACCTTCCATCTCTGCTATTTCAACCAATACTCTCCCCCCAAAATCACCCTGAACAATCCATCTCTGCTATTGCCACCAAAACTGTCCCAAAATAATCACCTTGGGTTCTCCATCTCTGCTATTGCCACCAACACTGTCCCAACATAATGACCCGAGACCTTCCATCTCTGCTTTGTCACCAATACTGTCCCAAGCTAATCGCCCTGGACTTTCCATATCTGCTATTGCCACAATACTGTCCCAAAATAATCACTCTGGACCTTCCATATCTGCTATTGCCACCAATACTGTCCCAAAATAATCACCCTGGACATTCCATCTCTGCTATTGTCACCAATACTGTCCCAAGATAAATAATCCAGGACCTAGCTTCCATCTCTGCTATTGTCACCAACAATGTCCTGATAATTCTCCTGAACCTTCCATCTGATGTTGCCACCAACAATGTCCCCTGATAATTCCCCTGGACATTCTGTCTCTGATATTGCCACTAACAATGTCCCCTGATAATACTGGTACCCCTGGTCCTACCATCTCTGATATTGCCACCAACAATGTCCCCTGATAATTCCCCCGGACCTCCCGTCTCTGATATTGCCACTAACAATGCACCCTGATAATTACTGCCAACTCTACCACCAGAAAATGTCCTGGACCTTCCAGTTCTGCTATCGCCAGAGACAACTGTCCCCATATAATTCCCCTGGACCTTCCAGTTCTGCTATCGCCACAGACAATTGTCCCCATGTAATCCCCTGATGGTGATGTGAAATCATGACAATCATGTTGAGGCTGAATGGACGAATGATACAACATGGTGATGTGAAATCATGACAATCATGTTGAGGCTGAATGGACGAATGATACAGCATGGTGATGTGAAATCATGACAATCATGTTGAGGCTGAATGGACGAATGATACAGCATGGTGATGTGAAATCATGACAATCACGTTGAGGCTGAATGGACGAATGATACAACATGGTGATGTGAAATCATGACAATCATGTTGAGGCTGAATGGACGAATGATACAACATGGTGATGTGAAATCATGACAGTCATGTTGAGGGTGAATGGACGAATGTTACAACATGGTGATGTGAAATCATGACAGTCATGTTGAGGGTGAATGGACGAATGATACAACATGGTGATGTGAAATCATGACAGTCATGTTGAGGCTGAATGGACGAATGATACAACATGGTGATGTGAAATCATGACAGTCATGTTGAGGGTGAATGGACGAATGATACAACATGGTGATGTGAAATCATGACAGTCATGTTGAGGGTGAATGGACGAATGTTACAACATGGTGATGTGAAATCATGACAGTCATGTTGAGGGTGAATGGACGAATGATACAACATGGTGATGTGAAATCATGACAATCATGTTGAGGGTGAATGGACGAATGATACAGCATGGTGATGTGAAATCATGACAGTCATGTTGAGGCTGAATGGACGAATGATACAACATGGTGATGTGAAATCATGACAGTCATGTTGAGGGTGAATGGACGAATGTTACAACATGGTGATGTGAAATCATGACAGTCATGTTGAGGCTGAATGGACGAATGTTACAACATGGTGATGTGAAATCATGACAGTCATGTTCTCATGTACTGTGTTAATGATTAATGATGAGGGAGGGAAACCTTTTTTAATACCTTTTATTCTATTTTTTTTTTCCACACAGAACAAATATATCCATCTTTTCTGAAGACTGATTCAGTAGTTTGATACAATTTGCATGAAACAAACAATTAATTGAGTTACTTGAAATACTATTTGCTGTAAATAATAACAATAAAATCAAACAATTCTTGGACTCAATTTCCAAGAACCTTATTTTGGCAAATTTTGAGAGAGAAATGTGTTAAACCCTGAAAAACAACGGGGTTTTTTTCTACATTTTTGTTAGTGATGAGAAGGGTTGATGGGGGTTCCTATGAAGCTAAAAATTTGTTTTATTCAACCTTAGTAGTGTCCATTTCAAATCTCAATGGATTTCATTTTGTTGATTTCACATCAATACTTTCCGGCATTATATATTTGACAGGAGCTGTATCTCTACCATAGACATGTGTGGAGGTCACGATCAGTCTCAAGTACTGCCTCTCCAGGACTCGCCAAGATGCTCTCCTCCATGGCCTTGACCTTTCTGAAAGAAACACTCACCAGCAAACCCGTCTTTGGTCATGCTGTTGTCAATGCAATCAAAATTAGGGGACAAGATGGCCATAAAAAACAAAATGAATCTTTAGAAACACTTTATATTGACTGTTTGTATTCTTTGCTGGAAGATATCTCCTTTTCACGACAGGACGTGAATGATAGTGAAAGTGAAACTGAGCAAATTGAGAATAAATTACAGACACTTTATACACTGATATCCCTCTATGATCCAGAACCAGTAATTAGTGGGAAACATATTTCTGCAATTTTGCAGAAACTTCTTCTAAACTGTGTCGAGTATGGTGGAAAACTGGATAGGTACAAATTGATGTCCTGCTTACTCGGTCGCTCTGACAGCTATCTAATCAATGAGTTTGTCAACGTTGACAACAATTATCGTAAGGAGAGATTGCTGACAGGATACCACGGTGAGAAGATTGAAGATTACGAGAGAGATTTGGTATCCATATCTCTGAGTGAGGACAGAGAAGTAGCCTGGAGAGCTCTATTCACAACAGTCTTTGAACATAGACAACACTTCTTGGACTCTGTCATTGTGAGTTTATACATTAATTCTGCATTACACAGATGCAAAATTGCATAATTCATTCCAGATCCCAGATATATTCACATGATTTATTCATTAACACATATGATTAATAGTGCTTAAATGGCTAATTGAGTACCTGTGAACGCTCATAAAAGTATTCAGTTACATAATTACCAATTGAGTATCTGAACATTTGACAACGACCCCTGTAAAAGTTACATGTAGAAAAATGGGCATAACGTAACATAAACGGATACCTATAGTTTCCGCCCATTGTGTTATCTGATGGCTATTTCCATCCATTGATCTGTTTATCAGTTCATCTGTCTACATGTTGTGTGGTCTCTATCTCGCAGTTTTCTATCTACAGTCTAAATTTTAAGTGTGTGGATACATTATATATGTAGAGATGATGTGTCACATACGAAACTTGAGGTCAATGGTTAGAGGTCAATGGTAAGAGGTCAGTGGTTAGAGGTCAATAGTTAGAGGTCAATGGTTAGGGGTCAATGGTTAGAGGTCAATGTCCTTGGCCCAAAAATCTGGAAATCATTGAAAATCAAATTATTTTTGTATGCCAGTCGTAACTTGGATACGACTAATTCACAAACATGGCAATGGAGGAGAGATGTAGCAAAATTTTACAATATCTTTCGTTCTAATATTTGTTGGTAATCAATTTAAATAGTGCTATAGAATAGAAATAATGTTTTCATAGGCACGCTCAATGGTTATTTGACACATGGTTAGTGTGGGAAAGTTTATCAATTTTAGGGTGCACATCTTTGATCTAAAATATAAACTTAACCAAATGACCATTGAGCATGCCTATGAAATCATCTTTTCTAAATTAACATACTTACATGTACAGTATATCCTTTAAGTTCAATACATGCTTTGATATTTCCATGTTTTCTTATGTCGGTTTCAGTTGAACCTGAAATGGCTGTCAGATATTGCATGTACCTGTTTGCTGTGTTGTTTTGCTCATTGAGCAAAGACATACATGTCCAATGCAGAAAAACCTACTGATAGGTGTTATTTATTCTTTTATGCAGAACACAGCCTTGGGGTTTATAAAGAACAGACAATTTTCAGAATTAGGACAGCTGTTCCTACCAGAAGAGTTAAATCCCTTGAAACCATTGGTGCTGTTACTGGGATGGAGTCACTGTTACACTTTGTCTGATGCCAGAGTGTTATTATCTCTACTGTGTGATGACCAGGTATGTGGTAGATTAACCCCCTCCTCTCCATGGCTAGGGTCACTGACTGTTACACCATCTGATCCCAATCAGCGCTCTTTTATCTTTCTCTGGGATGACCAGGTACATGGTACAATAACCCCCCATTCTCAATGGAGAGTCACTGTTGGATTGTGTCTGATGCCAGGGTCCTCCTGTACTCTGAGTGACCAGGTACATTGTAGATTAGCCCCCCTACTCTCCATGGCTGGAGTCACTATTAGACGGTGTCTGATGCCAGGGTCCTCCTGTCTCTACTCTGGGATGACCAGGTACATGGTAGAATAGCCCCCCTACTCTCCATGGCTGGAGTCACTGTTAGACCGTGTCTGATGCCAGGGTCCTCCTGTCTCTACTCTGGCATGACCAGGTACATGGTAGATTAACCCCCCACTCTCCATGGCTGGAGTCACTGTTAGACCGTGTCTGATGCCAGTGTCCTCTTACATCTGGCATGACCAGGTATGTGGTAGATTAACCCCCCACTCTCCATGGTTGGAGTCACTGTTAGACCGTGTCTGATGCCAGTGTCCTCTTACCTCTGGCATGACCAGGTATGTGGTAGATTTACCCCCTTCTCTCCATGGTTGGGGTCACTGTTACACCTTGTCTGATGCTAGAGTCCTCCTATTCTACTCTGAGTGACCAGGTAGATTACCCACCCCACTCTCCATGACTGGAATCACTGTACTTTTACACTATCTGATGTCAGAGTCTTCCTATGTTATTCGTATTATCTGTTTCTTTCAGAATCCCTGTAAGGTGGGTGTATTGGAGCAAGGCTGTAATAAACTGGCCTATCAGGTGGATCTTATTGAATGGTGTTTAGAGAAGACACGGTAAGAGCTGACCACAAAAATAACTTGCAGACACTAATCCAGGATATCTGGAGTCAGGACACCAGGCGCCCATATTTTGGTCAAAGAGTGCCCTTTTTGTTAAAGTTTAATTGAAAACAGCTCATTTTGAACTAAAACATAATACCCTTTTTTCCAAAACTGATCTTCTGCCCTCATCTAGAACAGGGTCTGTTTGATCATATGTAAAGGTAATTGGTGTGAATCTATGAAGATTTTGTAAAAATAATATCTTGATACTACATTGATTCTGTTCCCTAGTTAGTATGTCACTTATTGTGATGATAAGTTCATCTTTATTAAGGCTGCCGCGTAAGCGTGCAGCCTTATTGCATTGGCTTGGTCTCGTGGGGGTTAAAATCGCTTTGTCCGCAAGATTGCGAGAAAACAAAGCAGAGTTGGGGTTTACGGTCACAGGGCCAAATGTGGAGAAGACTTTGAACTGGAAATTCGTTATAATTTAATGGTGATTAGAACTAGCTAAAATGCGCTTTTCTTCATCGAAATACACTCTGTTGACGCCGATTGTGGGATAATGGCGGCCAAATCTCGGATCAACGAAATATGGCGGTATTTCGATAAAATCGAAATCTCCCATGATACTTAGCGCGGTAATGAAGGGTTCTGAAAATGGCGGCGGGATTTCGTCTTTGAAAGGTCCAGCTCGATAATTTTTTATTTTTTTTTGCCGTTCACGGAATAAAATGAGCGAGACAGAGGAAGTAAATGGCCAGGGAAGTTGGCAAATATGTATTTAATCCATACGAGCGCAGAACGGTATGCCACATTCCTTTTGAAGCAGGAATCTGTTCCGGGTCAGGCGGCCAAAATTTTGCGACAGCAACTTTCGGTTCGAGAGCTAATCCAGGTCCAGCCAGTTGAAAAATGAATTGAGGGAGTTTTATCAACATAAAAAAAAAATAGAGCTATGTATCTCTTCATAATATCCAAGAATAGTATGAAGTGAATCTTGATCGTTATTTGCTGAACGGAAGAGTCTGTCACGATGTGTTTCCATTCATGTTGTAGTTGTAATTTAAGTCGTCAAAACATCGTTCGCTCTTGTATATGTACGGTACCTCGACGGAAGATGACATTTCTGCCCATACATATCCTGATATTTCAGAGGTCTCATAAATGAAGATTCACTAGCATATCAGCGAATTTCAGGATATAAAAATGATCAGGAAAATAATACATAGAAATTAACAGTTGACTGTACACCAAAGTCAAGTCGTCGTCTAATTAGCTATAATTAGCTAATAAACGCTGAATTGAACTATGAATTAAGGGACAATGACTTTATTGTTTTTACCCCTCTGCAATTTTGACCTGGGGTATTGTCGCCATGAACGTACGTCCGTCCGTTACAGAATTATAGGTAAAACCGCTCTAGATACTGTATCGTGACCAAATTTGGGAACTTATTTATCGAAGTATAAGTCAGACACCTATAGAAAATGGCTCCACTCGGCCAGTATTTTACAGAGTTATGCCCCTTTACAGATTAATAATTTCTTATTTTGTGATACGTGCTTGATCAACTATATCTGCAGAACTGTTTAATACAGCTATTACATTTTGGAAACTTATTTATATAGTTGTATTCTAGAATTCAACAGACAATTAGTCATCTAAGCTCTTATTTTACAGAGTTACACCCCTTTCATACGCACTATTATCTGATTTTGTGATACACACTTGAATGTAACCAGTTATACCTATATAATTAACCGTGTTTGTACAGCTAGCAAATTATGATGAAACTTTTCATGTACTATTTGTATTCTAAATGCCTATAAAATATTGGTCGTCTCGGCCTATATATTAAGGAGTTAGGCCCATTTTCGGATCTAATTATCTCGGATTTTGTGATATATAAGTTGACTGTACAAGTCATATCTGCAGGCCCGTGTTCGGTACATCTACTAAATTTTGGAAAATTATTTATCTAGTTGTATTCTAGAAGCATACAAAAAAATTCAGTGTCTCGGCTCTTAGTTTATGGAGTTATGCTCCCCCCTCCCCCCCAAAAATAAAACAAAAAACAAATCCCCTCTCTGAACAGGGTGAAACCAATACTAATGCAAGTACTTTTGCCAAATATGAATTAGATATCCGGCTGTATTTAGACCATTTAGTACTCCCACAGCTTCCATAGGCTTTGACAGTCCCACATCATGGCCTATTTCATTATAACTTATCACACTCTGCACCATGTATAGGTGCCCAAACTAAAAGTCTAGATCAGGCCCTGTAACCATAATATATTGCACTTTCTCAGCATATTTCTCAATTACTCGGGGGAAGCCGAGGGGTTTTGTGAGTCTCACCCTCATGTTAATTTCCTGCTTTTGAAGAATTGTGCACACGTTGACTGACCGGACGATTTACAAAAAATCTGTTAATCCACTCTTAACTCGATGGGTATTTTTCACTGCTGCTGCAGCTGCAAGACAAAATCACATGGTGCTATGTTTCCACAATGCTATTCGTTTGCTTATGTTTAGGAATACATAAATATCAATATGTTGCATACCACATGCCTCAGTTTTTATATCTGCCAGTGTGAAACTGTTGTTGTTGCAAATAACCAGAAAAACTTGGAGAAAAAAATATTTTATTCATTTTTACAGCAGACAACAGCAACCTGGAACTGCAGGTCACACTTATTTGATAATATGCAAAACCAGTGAATATTTCAATAGGGAGGATGCTTAAAAACATTTGTGAACTTTGTCAATGGTACAAAAGGTCCTATTTTAGGTCAAGATTTTCTTTAAAATTTGAGTTCAGTACCATGTTTATCATTTCATAATATCCAGTTTTCATAAAATATTATTACACATCATCCATGTAACCATTATTTAAGCAATACATTGCATAGGGTGCTCGAATCGTATGACAAAACTTTCTTCAACTTGAACTGCAGCGATACATCCATTATGTTTTTCCTCTATAAGTGTCCCCCGAAGGGCTAAAGGGGGGAATATATTATTGGGGTCCGTCCGTGTGTCCACACTCTAGATCATCGTAAGAATAAGTCTCAGCTCCTCAGAGAGCTTGTCGTAAGAGACAACTAACTGGGGCACCCATGGAGAATAGGACCCTTCCTGTGTGGTTTCCGGGTGTGAAGAGGAATAGGAACCAAACATCGTGATATGACTGAAATAGGGTTGAAAGCGACGTTAAATCATATTCACTCACTCGCTCACCGCAAGATCTCTCTTGGGCTTGTTTTCAACGGTGATCCGCTAGACACCGACAGTAACTTTTGAAAACCTGAACGGATCCTTTTCAAATTTTGTATGTGGTTAACTTGCCACAGGATCTCACTCGAGATTACTTTCCATGCTGAATACTGAATGTTAAGGTTCCAAGCCAAATCAGTAGTTTCAATGTCGGTGGACTTCAAACGCTCTGCTTTTCATTAAAATTTTCTCTGAACCACCAAATTAGTTTTAATTATTAAAGTATTGTACTTTGTACATTTTTTCCTGTTATGACTGACAAAGGTAAATAAAGCATCCCTTACTGCTTTGGAGTGTGTTTGCAGTGTGTCTGCATTGTGTTTGCAGTGTGGGTATTATAATCTTGTGAAGTGTGGGGCCTTCAAGAATGCAGTGTGTTTGCAGTGTGCTGCAGTTGGCATTGTGGGTCTATGAAGTGTGCCTGCAGTGTGTTTGCAGTGTGTCTGCAGGTTGGGCCAATTATGCAAATAGGCACTGCAAACACACTGCAGACACACTTCCGCTGCAGTGTAACCTTCACCTGCAGTGTACCCTTCAGCCGCAGTGTGTTTGCAGTGTGTCTGCAGTGTGTCTCCAGGTTACCTCAATTATGCAAATCAGGTACTGCAAACACACTGCAGGCACACTTCAGCTGCAGTGTAACCTCCAGTCGCAGTGTGTTTGCAGTGTGTCTGCAGGTTGGGCCAATTATGCAAATCAGGTACTGCAAACACACTGCAGGCACACTTCAGCTGCAGTGTACCCTTACCAAAATTTCTTGTCAGATCTTACAAGAAAGTGTCCTGTAAGATCTTGTAGGACAGTCTTGTAAGATTTTGGCACTTTTCTTGTAATGCTGTCCTACAGGATCTTACAAGATCCTACAAGACTGTCCTACAGGATCTTACAAGATCGTCCTTCAGGATCCTACAAGTACAGGAGCTTACATGACTGTCCTGCCGGATCTTACAAGATCTTACATGACTGTCCTACAAGACCGTCTTTCAGGATCCTAAAGGGTTGTCCTACACGGCTGTCATTTGTGTCCATTAACGCAGATAGAATAATGCTGGATAGTTGTGCAGGGTTGTCCAATATACTGCAGGTTTACGAGGAAACGTTTCGTGTCGAATGAGATACTCAACAAATTATATGCATTCATTTCATACATTTTATTGTATAAAACAGAAACGTGTAGACAGCTATACACACAAAACAGAACGTATATACAGCTATACACACAAGGGATTATTATGTTGTCATGTCATACATTTTATTATATAAAATAGAAACATTTGTAGGGAATAGCAACCAGCACATGCACGTAGCATCTAAAGTCCAAGGCATCCATGTTTTTCTCAACAGATCAAGTGTCTTTTATAACTTTTTAGCTCCCCATTCAATTTTGATTTCATCGCATCCAAAATCACCTTTCTGGTACAGGGAAACTTCTTCTGGCAGTAACCTATAAAAAATGAAAAATCATCAAATTAGCAAAGAAATTGTTATCAAGTTATCAATGTGTCAAGTTATCATGAAACTAGATAAATAAACAAATTGCTTATGGATAACAACTTCTAGTTTATTCAGGATGACGTTTCGATACAGGTACTAGTATCGTTATCAAGTCCATAGTAATTGACTTGATAACGATACTAGTACCTGTATCGAAACGTCGTCCTGAATAAACTAGAAGTTGTTATCCATAAGCAATTTGTTTATTTATCTACTTCCCAGCTTCTAAATGGCACTTAAAGAAACTATAATGAAACTGTTCAGAGGTTATCCTCATAATTTAAATGGGTAGAATGGTATAAAATTGTTGTGACATTAGCGAAAAAGTATGATTAGAGAAATCTCAAAAATATTACACTACATTCAACTGGCGTAATGCTGATATTAGTGAATGTGACGATAACCAGGATGATTTGCATTGAAATATCATAGAAATGTGATGTTATTGTTATGCCCTCTGCAAAAACCAAACATGTGCCGCTCACTGAACAAAGATTATTTGGGTCCAGTAGCACCAAAGTCATTCAAGTCATTTGTTATTAATGTAAAATACACATTCTTTAATGCATGTTATGAGTATTATAAAGCAATATAAATTATGATACTCAAGCAGTATTCGTGGATTTGAAGCAAAATATTTTGAAGTGGAATCCAGAATTACTGATCAACACAAAATGAAAATGCAATCACAATTGGAAAAAATATTGAGAATGTACACTAACATGATTTTAACAATGTTCGTCATCCAGTTGTGTTGGTCATGTAATATTGCCTGATGCTATTTCCTCTTTGGCGAAGAAGTAATTCAACAATAGACGCTGCATGATTTCCATGATCACATGTCTGCTCCGAGTCGATGAAATGTGCGCCTCGAACAAGTCCGATTGGTTGCATCTGAGGAGAAAAAAAACTGTTTAAAACATTTTAAATGAAATGAATGAATGAAATTTCTCATTTTCAAGATGTGGATACAGATGTACAATTGAATTATGCAGCAATCCTTAGCCTTGGTCAAGAATAGTGCAATAAATAAACAATTAAAATATAGCCTGTTATCATGGTGATGGTGATAGGAAATCTAATCAGAATTTATCCTGCTTTTCCTGGTCACATTTTTATCATAGCAAATATCGGTTATGCCAACAGTGTATTTGTTATCAATTGATCTTAATAAATATTCCTTTGCGATTTCATCAGAACTTTGGTATGGAAATATTCTCAAATCTTCAGGAAATATAAGCAGGAAACGACAAACATTTCAAAACAACAAGTGAGGATGTCAACTGATTTATTGAGAGCTAACATCCCCCCCCCCTCAAACTTCCTAGCAAGTTAAATCCTACTGTTTGACAAACAGGAAATACACAAGCAGTGGTGTGAAATAACCTATATATCTCACCCTCCGGGGTATTCAGGGGTGCATGGCCAATCTTCACATGAGGTCCCCAAGCCTGGGCTTTTCCAGCTGACAATGCAACAATGGCAATTCAGACTGCCTTGATCAACCTGGGTAGATCTGAAAGGAATTTTGAGACAGATCAAGTTATGGATATTTCTTTGTGAATTCCAGGCTACATGAGTCATTAATTAAAGTGCTACAGTAGTTACTGAGAAGAGTATCAATTATTTAATATGCCAAGTATTTGAAGAGAAACTTGTTGATAGTTAAAGCTCATAGAGGGTCCACATTACAACATTCTGATTTTAGCTAGAAAGCAGAATTGTTTTGCCACTTAAGTTACAACATTATAATTATATTTATAACTTACTTACCATCACTACATGTAGCTTCACTCATCACCATCTGCAATACAGTTGTTTAAACCTCAATAGTTCCAGCTTAACATGAAAATAATCAACTTTCTTTTTGCACTCAATCCTGCATGTTTTTCTGCTGTTGTTGTTGTTCTCATATGACAGCATGGTGGCGCCACCAGTGGCCAATTAAAATATACCGGTACAGGGGAGATAACTCTCCTCAAATTATTGAATTGATGCCAGCAAGTCAATTGCTAATGTAATAGACTACCAGGAAAATAGAATAATATTATCTGGATATAATTGGTGATAATGAACATTCATCAATGGACATTTTTTTCTTGAAAATCATGTTAGAACTGGTGTGTTCTTCTAAAATTATTTTCTTCATTATGTCCAATTTTATTATAAACTCTTTGGATTGGACTGATTATTAATTAATTATTTATTAAACTTATTAATTTTATTATAAAATCTAAATTCAACAAGATTTCTTACACAAATATGATACTATTTTGATAACACTATGTAGAGATTGATATTATTGATATCTTTATTTTATTCGAATGAAAACCCATATGTCACTAATATGATCTCTGAAGTCTTACGCAAAGTTTGTGTATTTTTTAATTCAACGGTGAACTGTTGTTGTTGTTGGTATTCATTGAAGAATTCGTCGCATTTTGTCGCTGTATCCAAACACCAAAATGGTTATATTGATAACTTGTATCACCGTTTAGATAACATATTGAAAAACAAATACTTTGACAGAATTTCCCAATCAGGTTTGAAGGTAAACTATTATCAGAGATAGTTTTTTTTTTTTACTTTCAAGAACAATTTTCTTACTTGAGTGAAACAGATGAGGTCCTCCATATGATTGATTCAGTAGAGGGAAGTACAGTTTTGGTATATATCATGATAATATTATGCCTGCCATTTTTGAAAGAGAAAGTGCTAACCATATCTTCAACTGGAGATCCAATGTTGTGGATATTCTGTAAAACTGTCTTGTAAAAATACTTTCCAAAAGCAAACTGATATTTTGTCCTACAGGCAAACTTATTCTTACACGATCATGTAGGACAGCTGTCCTGCAGGATCTTACAAAATCTTGTAGGACAGCCAGCTTTGTCCTTCAGGATCTTGTAAGATCATGTAGGACAAAAAAACTGTCTTGTAAGATCTTAAAAGATCTTGTAAGAAAATTTCAAATCCTACAAGATCTTACAAGATTTTTTGGTAAGGGTAACCTTCAGTCGCAGTGTACTTGGAATTATCTTCAGTATACAAATGAGGCACTGCAGAAAAAAGTTGCAGTGTGGCATTACGAGCTGATCTTGTAAATGAGAAGATCAAAGAAAGTGGAATAACCCTGAACAAATATCTCCCTCTATTTTATATGCAAAAGTTAAAGTCCTGGCAGTGTCTCGGCAGTGTGTCTCTTTTATATCAAAAAGTCCCTGCAGTGTGCTTGTAGTGTGCCTGGAATTTTTCTAAGTTTCTGCAGTGTGTCTGCAGTGTGCCTGGGATTTTTTTCAAGTTTCTGCAGTGTGTTTGCAGTGTGCCTGGATTGTTTCTAAGTTTCTGCAGTGTGTTTGCAGTGTGCCTGGATTGTTTCTAAGTTTCTGCAGTGTGTCTGCAGTGTGCCTGGATTGTTTCTAAGTTTCTGCAGTGTGTTTGCAGTGTGCCTGGATTGTTTCTAAGTTTCTGCAGTGTGTTTGCAGTGTGCCTGGATTGTTTCTAAGTTTCTGCAGTGTGTCTGCAGTGTGCCTGGATTGTTTCTAAGTTTCTGCAGTGTGTTTGCAGTGTGCCTGGATTGTTTCTAAGTTTCTGCAGTGTGTTTGCAGTGTGCCTGGATTGTTTCTAAGTTTCTGCAGTGTGTTTGCAGTGTGCCTGGATTGTTTCTAAGTTTCTGCAGTGTGTTGCAGTGTGCCTGGATTGTTTCTAAGTTTCTGCAGTGTGTTTGCAGTGTGCCTGGATTGTTTCTAAGTTTCTGCAGTGTGTCTGCAGTGTGCCTGGATTGTTTCTAAGTTTCTGCAGTGTGTTTGCAGTGTGCTTGGAGATCTGTGCTGTTGCACTGAAGTGTGTCTGCAGTGTGCCTGTAATTTTCTTGTTATTGCAGTGTGGTTGAAGGTTACACTGCAACCACACTGCAACCTGAAGTGTACACTGCAAAGCGGTAAGGGATTATACATAACACATCACTATACACATGACCCAATTTTGTGAAATAGGGAAAACTATGTATTTCTGCAGATTACACTCAAACATCAAAGCCATAAAATGCAAGCAGATAACGGCAGCCTTCCGAAGTCCACGAGTTCTAGTTTATACCTGAATTCCATAGTGAGACTTGTAATGATGTGGCCCAAGTATAGTGTTATATAAGTTACCTCACTGCTCATAGTTATGCCTTTTGGCCCCCGCCACGTAAGTGGGAGGGGGACTTGAAAATGCTACCCATCCGTCCGTCCATCCCAAGCATGTTGAATGAAAAAATTCAACTGATGAACTTCAAACATGTGGGGTGACTTCACATCGGTGAGAAGATGGCTGGGATTGTTTTTCACCAAACTGCATTATCTCGGTGGCCATCTTAGATTCCATCCATCTCAACCATGTTGTGAATGCGATATCTCAAGAACAATTCAATCAATCGACTTCAAACTTGGGGGAATACTTCACATCAGTGAGAAAATAGCTGGGATTGTATTTCACCAAACTGTGTTATCCAAGATGACTGCCGTCAGCCATCTTAGATTCCATCCATCCCAACCATGTTGTGAACGCAATATTATCTCGAGAACAATTCAACCAATCGACTGCAAACTTGGGGGGATGACTTCACATCAGTAGCTACCTTTTCATTCATCCTTCCGTCCCTCCATCTGTCGCAACCACGTTGTGAACGCGATATCTTAATAATCGACTTCAAACTTGGGGGAAGTCAGATGACTGGGATCTCAGAAGAAAGTCTTGTTTTTGGGCACAATGATGCCACCGGTATATCTCCTTCACATCAACAAGATCACACTCTTAGCAACAATCTAACATCACACGAAATATATATGGTGATTATTTCCCATGTGTGTGAGAAGCTAGTTTCCAGACAAGCTTCTTGGTGGGGACCTGCTAGCTACTCAGCTTGTATCCTGTGTGATTACTGCTATATGTATGTCGCTCAATCAGTGTAGAGCGATCGAGCCATGTTAATTTCAATAAAAATCCCGTTTCAACTAGAGATTACGCTATGTCTAAACTCCTGTCTGCTATCTATTAGGATCTTTCAACAATTCCTGAAGAATATGGATGAAGGCTTTTGTAGTGACAAACTGAACGTTCATAAAGTTAGACCGCGGTTCGCAGTTCGTTATTCGGGACCAGTCATTCAGCGACTCATAACAGCGCCCCTAGCAGCGCCCTCTGGCGTCAGATTTGGGATATGAATATTGAAAGATATAGAGCATGACATTCTCTCTTGCTATACAGAGTTTGGAGTTCAAAGTACTCATAATAAAAAAAATACAGATTTCCATATCTGAGGAAATAATTGCTGGTCTCCTTGAATAATGAACTGCGAACTGCAAACAGCGGTCTAACTTTATGAACGTCAAACTGACACTGAGCTGGAGAGAGGTGTGAAAATGGATTTGATACCCACTAATTTGAAACTGTTCCATTTCCAGAGATATTGTAATTCGTATCTATGGAGAAAGGTATATCGGTATGTATTGATGAGGGAAACATTCTTTATGCTGTCAAACATATCTTGTGGGAGTGCCAGTATTAGGAGTGCCAGTATTAGACTATAACGATAGTTTCTATGTTCTACTCCATCAGGCCTTTCTGTAAAGCCAAATCTTCCTCAGCCTCCTCCCAGCAGCAGAGAGCCACTGATCTGTTCCAGTCACTAGAGAGCCATTCAGTGTTGTACGTCCTCCATCACGCTGCCAAACTGTCCTCGCTACAGGAGGGAGAGGTCCTGGAACTGCTGGAGAAAACTCCCAATCACAAGGAGACTGGTGAGACATAGACTAGCTCTTATTCTGTTAACTTTAGATTTCTCTCTCCATGCCCAATATGTTTTCTGTGGATCTTGATATATAGATGGTAAGATTAGAAATACAAAACTGAAGTGCTATACTGATCAGGATAAGAGGAACTCTGGACACTCTCTCATCTTGGCACATCTAGGCACTCTCACATCCTGGCACCTCTAGGCACCGTCGTGATTGGATTGAGAAATTGTTGATAATGACCTCGCCCACTCACTCACCCACTAACTGAGACTCGCGCAACATGCTCAGTAACACTAAGTCTATACTGAGTTGTGGTTAAAAGAATTTTATTAAATGTTATAATCTTTTTTTAAAACTTTGTCTGTATATTTTTTACTTGTTAGTAAATTTTCCATAATGTAAATGAATATTTTCTTCTCCAGTTAATGGATCCAAATGCAAAAGGGTTGTGAGGTTTGCAGATGAAGGGGAAGATCACGAGAGTGAGGTTCAAAGTCCACCAATCAGCTTAGAGCAGGAGAGGGACATTTCCATATATAGAAGTTACTGTGCCTTGAAGAAAGTGATGGATGCCATGAAGAGTTGTCTTGACTATGCTCACCTTGACTTGATGAACCCACTTCAGAAAGGCATTCCCAGGAAATCCTCTTCAACTAGCTACACAAGTACCATTAGAGGATCCAGCTTCAGTGAAGATGGTAATGAGACTGTGAAAGGTGACATTACAGACCTTTATAGTGGTGCTAACTTCCAGGAGTTCTACTGCCAGAATGTATGGCAGCAACTAGAACATGCTAAAGAACATCTCGCCCAAGTCTTTCCTTTAACATACAGGCTCGAGGTGTTAGAAGATATATTTGCCTTGTTGTTTATGACACATGAGAATATAACGGAAACGCTGCAATCAGACTCGGAGAGCGGAGAGGATGGGGCAGAGGAGCAAAGAAACAGCTTAGAAAACCTAAACCGGAGCATGAACTCTGATGATGAATATGTGACACAAAGACATGAATCAGTGACAAGGAGTAAAACGGCACAGAACGACGCGGCATTTGACTTTGACGAACCATTTGAAAGTGTTTATAAAAATGTGGAATTAAAGAAGAGTGTTTCTCAGGAGTCTAATAAATCACCAGCAAATTTACATAGTGAGGGTAATGATAGACACCGAAATGATAGAACTGATAGAATGACAGAACTTAAGATGAGTGCTCAGTACAGACCACGATCACCGACAGTGGACAGTGGTCAACAAATTTCAGGGGCCAGCACATTGAGTACAGGTAGCAGTACTAGTCTGTTCAAACTAGGCTTTATGGCTAATGAATATGTGGTCCGAGATGTTCTACAAATGCTCAGAGACTGCCTGTTTGATCTCAACACGACCAAATTCCGATTGGCTGGAAAGGATCCAGAGTCCAAACCCTCAGATAAGAAGCCAACGTCCATTCGAATTGACGCCCACTCTGAGCAGATGTTAACCCATGTGGTACCATCGACGGTGACCACTGAGACATTACAGAAAAGGACATCACGCCTGACACAGTATATTAGCGAGGCCCAATGGAGGTTTCAGCTTGTTGCCCACCCATCGATTCCCAGACAGCCGGGTCAGGTATTGACAGAGGCCATCAAGACAGCACAAAGCAGTTCTGATGAGGAATTCGGTGAGGTACAGCCAGTGAATGAGAAACGCCGGACTGGACGGTTATCAAAAAGGGGACAGACCTCTTCAGATGATGCAGGTAATACAAACTAGAATGGTCCATCATCAGGGTAAAAATGGAGGTAAAAAGGTTACTATTTGTAGCCCAAATCTTAAACCTGTTTCAATTCATGCCATTCAATCTCCGTCAGGAAGATGATACAACGTAGAAAACGGAAGTTAAAACTAAAAGTTAGCTCCCCTAGCGGAGAGTTGTCCGCCCCTAGGAGAACTCTCCCATCCCACTCCAGCAGGATTACTATAAAGGCTCTGCATCAGCCATTACTCATCCTCTATTCTCTGTTGTACCTCGACCAGTACACATCAGGAAGGAAGTGTTTATACAACCTGGGTTGTTGTTGTAACGACCCTCAGTATCCTTATCGGTTTTGACTTGTGTTATTTCTTGTCGGAAATTCTTTCATTATTGTCGGAAATTCTTTCATTAGTTATGTTTGAGATTCCGATATCTAATGCATGTAATTCGTGTGTGAAATGGTGGTCCAGTTTGGACGCCCACACGGTTTGGTTTTCTTGTAAAGAGTTGTGTTATCGGCGAAGTTCGCCGAGTGTATATTAGAGACCCGTTAGCGTGGGGAAATTTCGCCCAGGCTAGTCGGGTTTACCTTTGCAGGCATCTGGCGACCCGTTTCTTTCGGAAGTCGACAGACGTCTGTTGGGAATTGCTTGTAATTGACCTGAATGCTATCGAAGTTACGTTGCAATTATATAAATGTTTCCCATTGTCTTAGTAATCAGAACTCGCCCGCCTCTATAAATATACTAGCTGGACGGTTCTACGTCTAGTTAGACAGCCTACATGTCTAGGTTTGGCTATGTATGCAGTCAAACCGGTTCCTTTGTCTACTTCGACAAAGACTGCTAACCTGTCGTGCCTTAGCAATCCATTGTTCTCGTCGGACAATGAAATGCACTGGGTTCGCATATCATGCTCGACCTCTCCTTTGTCTTTTTGTTTTCACACTCCGTTACCTAAACGGAATAAACGTGTCTTGTCTGTTCGCAGTTCTAAATTCGTTTCTCGTTTTATGGTGGGTTATTCAGACCTACCATTGAGTGTCAAAATTGCTCTTGCGGTTTCGTTTATCGATGAATCAGCGATTCTATAATAGCGAAATGACATGTTACGGGACTTCAATTAGGATTGAGTGACAAATAGAAACATTGTTTATAAATGTTTAATTTGTATTGGAAATATACTGAAAGTATTCACATTGACGAGGATGGTCACAAGTGATGATCTAAAAGACAAACCATTATTTTCATCTCCTCAAATATTCTCAACTAGACTATTATCAGGTATGAGGTCAAACTGATATAATGGTGGATTGAGACAGGTTGACTTGGTAACAGATAGAAACATTGTTTATAAATGTTTGATATTTCAATCAATTTCCATCGTTAAATATCCAATCTGTCGATCAATTTCCATCGTTAAATATCCAATCTGTCGACGATTATTGCTTATTAAAATAGTGCATACTGCTTACGGAATCGGTGAGAATTAGACCGGGAATTCTAGTTCTATTTTTCGGCCCTCCCGTTCTCCGGTATGCCGTTCTCGTACTTCGACTCGACGTTTTCCTACACCGGTCTCGTCGAGTTCATCTGTGATTCCTTTTTCTTCAGTGTAAAGTTAGGAACATACGTCAATGATGGTTTTTTGGATAATTTGGATGCGCTTTTAGCGTTGCTGCCGGATATGCCGTCTACTTCGAATAATCCTCGTATTAAATGTCAGACGAAGGAATACTTCCTCGCCGTATGTTGTCTCACCTATGTCATTTTTTGTCAATGGTTCGATGGTGATTAAATTAATATTTTGGGGATAATTTTTCTTTCACATTTCTGTCTTGTCAAAATTTTGTTTGGGCAAATTTGTAGACTTCACATGGTCTGTTTTTCCATCTGCCATGTGTTTATTGTCTTCGGACGTACGTCGCGAAATAAATTGGCTCTTGTCGGAGTTTTCAAAATTCTTATATCTTGAAATTATTACCCGATATATTTTCTAAAGTCAATATTAACGGGCTTATCTGATAACACAGTCCGGCGTGATGGAGACAATGTGTATTCAATATCACGTCTTCACACGAACAATGAGTTCGACCCGCTGTGTTTGGTGTGGGTTTTTACGGGCTCTCGCGACGTCGTTTTTATTGCTCAATTGGTGACAGATTCGTACTTAGTTCCCGGCATTTCTGTAAGTCTGCCTTTTAGTGCTGAGATTTGAAGGCCGATGGTGATCTCTACAATAAACGATCAGGTTTGGTTTCGTTGATTCATGAATTTTATACATTGAGTTTGTGTATATCTCAAGTAGGGTTGTAAATAGTATCCTCATCGGCGGGGGTTTTTCGTTTCTTCCCGCCGGAGAGATCTGATACTTTATTTGCAGCCGTCAAATTTTCATGTTGTTGTTGTTGTGTCTGTTCGGACTTGCAGTTTTGGTTGGTTCACCTTGGTCCTACCAAAATGTAATCTCTTGTTATATATTTCGGGATATTTGATATCCTGTATTCAAGAGAGTCCTGACAGAGGTTTTATGTCTTTCATACTGACATGAATATGAAGCATGATTGTTGCGTTTGTGTTACGTAACCACAACTCAATCCTATTTACTTCGACCCTGTGTCGCATCTTAATGAGCTTCTTTACTGATCTCTTTATGTAATTAAGGGTGTGTCGAACAACAATGAGATCACGTGCTGGTTTACGTGAGTGAGTAAACCTATTCACCCACTTATGCTGGTTTACGTGAGTGAGTAACCTATTCACCCACTATGTGAAAGTGTGATTTTCTTGAAACACAATTGTCTGATTATTACATTGCTTGTTTTATTTCACACCATGTTGGTTCCATCTGTATACTGTATTACGCTTATAATTCAGATGGAGTTATGCACTAATTTCAATTTCTTCCATATGAGAAAATTTAAAATTACTAGCGTGAGTGGGAAGGTTTTGGCCGGCCAAGGATCAAGCCTAGTGACACGTGAGTCTTGAAGTCTTCTATGGTTTCTTTCTACCAGGTATGTATTACCGGTACAGTGTTCTTCTCGTGCTAGGTCATTTCGAATTATAAATTTTGAATAACCTCACTTTCCTGCCGGCGAGAGACTTAAATGTATTTCCTCTCTTCGGGAATTTAAAATTCTTTAAGGATCTTTCTTGGTTACCTGGAAAATCTTTGTTCTGGATGTCGGTTGTGTGACTATTTGGTTATTAATAGTAACATTGTTGTAAATGTTTTATATTCTCTCCATATAAAACTCCAGTACTGAATCTCATGTACAGGAGACAAATTACATTGGGAGAGGTCATAATGTAACCATGTTCATTGATACATTATTCATGTTCACTGACACAAAGATCCATAATCCCATTTATCTCATTGAGCTTACATTTGGTGATTAACGCTACAAACATTTAATATGTTCATCTCTACTGCGTTTAAAGAGAAGGGAAATTATTATAATCGACTTCGGGGTTACTGTTGCAACGCCCTTCTGTTACGTCGTGTGCTTTTATAAGTTGTATCCTGCTCTATGATGAGCATGTATATACATTAAGTTGTTGTGAATGAGGAAATCACTACGTTGTTTATCATATACAACGTTTCTCGCATTGTTCACATTACGCTTTCCCATTACACCTTGACGACATGTTCATTACACCGTCATGTGTCTCTCATACGCCTGTGCAATAACGCCGTTTGTCACGTCATTTCTTCATTTGCGAGTTGCATATTTTATATCCATTCATCGGCACTTCCTTTGATTCTCCATCGTCGATCGCCGGTGGAGGGGAAGTCCGTTCGTTTGGCGTCAACTTTCCACTTGTATCAATTCCTCTCGGGTTTTTCACAATGTGATTTACTTAGGTTCGTCTTTACTCTACGAAGAGAGTTCTGTCCAGACCTTGCTGTTTCCAGTCTGCATATTAGCACCATGGAAGGCTGTCGATCTGCTCTGGCATGAATTGAATAGGGTGTTACGTCTTACCTTGGGTTCCGACATTAGCCTTAACGATAATATCTCTCCTCTTATTCACGCCTTCGCATTACAGTCGCGTTGTACTCGCCAACTGTTACCGAAATGGGATATCGGTGTGGTTCTGTGTGCTCTGATTATACCACCTTTTGAACCCTTAGAGTCCGCGTCTATAAAAACTGTGTCTTATAAGACGGCCGTCGTGGCGGCGTTTGATTTGGCATCCAGACTGTCTATACTTCATGCTCTTGAAAGATCTTCTATGACCTGGACAGCGGATCGGTCCTGCATTTCTTTTCGGCCCATTCCTGATTTTATCGCCAAAATGAGTCTGTTCGTTCAGGTCCGTGCGCTCAACGTCGTACACCATTCCTGCGTTGTCAGACTTTGTACATGGACTCGAGGACGATCTTCTGCTATGTCCTGTTCGAGCCATCCGCCACTATCTTACTCGTGCCGATCCATTCGCGGCTCTCGGCTACGGTTACTCTGTCCCTTCGCCTATCAGCAAGGCTTGACTTTTAAAAAAAAAAAAAAAAAAAAGCCGCATAGTTCAAGAAGACCATATAATAGTCTTATCAATTGGCAGAAGGTAGATATACCATTGACGCCCCACTACTATCTTCTGCTTCTTCTAATGTGATTCGTGCCATCGCTGCGTCATGGCATGTATGGAAGAACTGACCCCTTCATGACATTGTCCTGTCTTGTGCCTGAACAATTAACTCCGCGTTCACTAATATCTGTCTGAGGGATATGACAGTGCAATCAATAGTGTGACCACGCTTGGGCCACTGTGGCTACCCAGCACGTTGTGAGTAATTTCAGAAAAAGAAGGGGGGGGCGGCAAAATGGTCACCATCGCAGCAAGACAGCCATCTTGCTGTATCATCTCATCTCCTCTCATCTCAGTCATATTATTATTATTACATATATTATATGATAAGAGGCATCTCAGAAGGTAGAAATAAGTCAGTTGACCGGCCGTGGATTCTATAATCACCAATGAAGGCCTAACACCAGGATAGGGTTCACTCCTAACTGAAATTTGCTTCTGTTCTTCAGAAACTGACTTCCTTCTAGATGTCTCAGCTGGGTCTCCTGTGCCTCAACTCACAAGACACCCGCTCCTGGCCTAGTGTCAACAGTAGTGAAGAAAGTACAGAGAGTTGAAGAGTGCGCGGCTCACCCAGGGAGCAAGCTTGGCAATTCCAACGCATCTAATTTCATCACTCCAAGTATGGTGAGTTGCCCTCAAGAAGCTTGCGGTCTGAGAGTGGTGTGGACTTGGTACCTTCCAAGTTTTGGGCACCGCGTTCCCCTTTACTTACGGTTGGATCAAGGATCTCCCTGTATGCAATGGCTGTGACGGAGAGTCCCCCCTAGTCATACAGTGTCTACCATGAGGACCTACTTGTCGCCTAGGGTGTCCGGGTTTCCTGCGACTTGGTGGAAATGTGTACCACATCACAAGCACAGTTACATGGATGGAGACACTCAGATAAGTAAAACTGTATCAATACCTTCAATTCCCTATGAGTCTGAGACCAGGGTTAACTTGATGTGTAATTATGTCTCAAATTTATACCCATGTCTGTGTCATTCCAGCGATTACTAGTCTACTATAGGGAGTTACCACGAGGCCGGGATTCCCGCCTCCATATGTTGGTACTGTGGCATAATTGAAACAGGTTTACGATTTGGGCTACAAATATTAAACATTTATAAACAATGTTTCTATTTGTTACCAAATCAAACCTGTTTCAATTTGATGGCCCTCCCTCCGTCCCCTCATGCCGGCCTTAAACACTACAGGTCTCGGTTATTAAAATGAGAATAGAGGGCGAATAATGGTTTGAATTAAGCCTATATAGTATTCCTGCTGGAATGAGGTGGGAGAGTTCTCCTAGGGGCGGACAACTCTCCGCCAAGGGAGCTAACTTTTAGTTTTAAACTTCCGTTTTCTA